>JZKD02S0636879.1:177390-191455 GCA_000966675.3 Picea glauca | reverse complement strand
TGTTGGTTGTGGAGCCTGATTATCTTCATGATTTAGAGGTCCTTGCTTTCAGCCGTGTTTATACCCCATGAAGTATTTACACCCCAGAAGTATGTACACTCTTCCACATGGGGGATTGCAGAGGGGGGGTACCCCCTCTGCGGGGTCCATCCCCCCGACTGGGGGGTATGGGGGTAAGCGGGCCCCGGGGGCAGCGTCCCCTGATGGGGGTTCAGGGGCGAAGCCCCGGAAGCAAAAATTGCCTTGTAAAAGTATATTGTAATTTCATTGTAAATCTGGACCGTTCATTATAAGGTCGCAAATCTAATGGTAAATATTATGTTAGGGTTTTTTTCCCTAGAAGGCAACCCTCTTTTATGAGGGAAATGTATTGCGGCTAGTGATGATGGTGAATATTGTATTCTGAGAGAGGAGATTGTGAGAGAAAGAAGAGGAAGTTACAACGATTTTTGCTGTAGCTTGTATCCCTTCATTTGTTGGTTAATAATAAAGGAAGGACCTGGCAATTTCTATGGTGGACGTAGCCCACACTGGGTGAACCATGTAAATCTGTGTCTCTCTTGTATTGTGTGTCTTCTGTGTTTTGTTTCTGCATTTGTTTTATTTTATTACTCCGTGGTCCTGTTTTTCTAACATTTACTACTTCAGTTTGTCCATCTATATGAGGGTGATATGTTGAACTAAAGGATAAGTTCATCCCTAGTCTTTTCCATAGAGTCCTCCAAAAATGTCCCACAAATTTGGTGTCCTTGTCTGAAACTATGCTCCTTGAAAATCCATGTAGTCTCACTTCTTCTCTGAAAAACAAATTGGCGATGTGTGTGGCATCGCTTGTCTTCTGGCATGGTATGAAATGTGCCATTTTTGAGAATCTTTCCACCACAAAAAATATGGAATCACTTCCTCTCTGAGTTCTAGGCAATCCCGAAACAAAATACATGATGATTGCATCCCACAACCTCTCTAGAATTGGCAATGGCTAATACAAACCAGTATTTTGTTGTCTTCCCTTTGCATACTGACAAACTCTGCATTTTTTCACGCACTTCTTCACTTCTTCTCTCATGCTCGACCAATAATACGAATTGCTCAATTGTGAAAAGGTCTTGTCGTGACCAAAGTGTCTAGCTAAACCTCCACTGTGTTTTTCTTTCAGTAGGTTGTCTCTCATTGAGCACTTTGGAATACATAATTAGCTCCCCTTGAAAAATAATCCATCCTGAATTAAATATTCAGTCCATGGGCTTCTGTCTCCCATTAAAGGATTCTTGCATGCCTCATACGCTCCCTTGAAATCTGCATCTTTTGTATACATCTCCTTGAGGCGTTCGAACCCCATTGTCTCCACTTGGAATTCCTATACAATCAAAATTCTTCTTCTCAAAGCATATGAAACTTTGTTATCAGTTCTAACAATGTGTTTAATAACAAAAGTAAAATTCTGCATGAATTCTACCCATTTTGCATGTTTTTGATTCAACTTTTCTTGCCTAGTAATAAATTGCAAAGCATGATTATCACTCTACAAGACAAATTATTTAGGAATTAAATAATGTCTCCATTTTTTTAAATCTTGAATCACTGCATAAAATTCCTTGTCATACATCTAATACTTTTTCTTGACGTCATTGATTTTCTCACTGAAATAAGCAACTGGCTTGTTGTCCTGGCTCAAGACTGCTCCAATAGCTAATCCACCTGCATCACATCTCACATGAAATGTTTTTCCAAAATATGGTAAGACCAGAATTGGATGCTCTATGATCTTCTCTTTCAACACTTTGAAACCTTTTTCATCTTCCTTTGTCCAGCTAAAGGACTTGTGTTTCTTCTTCATAGTATCCAACATGGGTGGACATATGCCACTGAAATTTCTGATAAATTTCCTATAAAAACTTGCTAACCCATGAAAACTTTGTACTTAAAATAGGCTGCTTGGTGATGGCCATTCTCTAATTGCTCTCACCTTCTTTGGGTCCATCTTCAATTCATTCAAAGAGATTATGAATCCCAAATATATGAGCTCCTTCTTCATAAAAGAACATTTCTTCAGATTTATTAGCAATTGCTCTCATTGTAACCTTTCCATCACTGCAGTTAAATGTATTAAGTGTTCTCCTTTTGTTTTGCTAAAGATTAGTATATAATCTATATATACTATGAAAAATTTGCCAATGAAGTCTTTCAACACTTCATTCATCAGTCTCATGAATGTGCTTGGTGCATTTGTCAACCCAAATGACATGACCAACCATTCAAATAATCCTTCATTCATCTTGAATGTTGTTTTCCATTCATCTCCTTCTCACTCTTATTTGATGGTATCCACTCTTCAAGTATATCTTGGAAAAATAGCTTGTGCCACTCAGGCAGTCCATCAAATCATCCATCCTTGGTAAAGGAAATCTGTACCTAATGGTCATCTTGTTGATGGCTTGAGAATCTGTGCACATTCTCCATCCTCCATCTTTCTTTGGGATTAATACATTTGGTACTGCACATGGGCTTAGGCTTTCCCTGACTAACCATTTATCCAAAAACTCCTGGACTTGATTCTTGACTTCCTCATTCTCTCTAGGTGTCAACCTATAAGCTGCTTTGTTCAGAAAACTAGTTCCTGGAATAAGGTCAATGTGATGGCTTATGCTCCTGATGGGTGGTAATGAGTGTGGTAACTCATCTACAACTATATTAGTGAATTTCTCTAACAGTTCTTGGATTTCTATAAGAAAATCTCCTACAAAAGTATTTTTAAGGACCATTGTAGGATTCCTCACAACAACAAACTACATCTCTCTCTCTTCCTTGACTTCCTTTAAGAGCTCCTTCCCACTCATGAGAAGTATGGTTGAACTAGCTTCTGCCTTCTCCTTGTCTACTATGGGTAACAACATATGTGTCCTACCATTCTTTTCTAGGGTATAGGTATTCTTCCTCCCATCATGAATAACCTTTCGGTCATATTTCCATGGTCTTCCCAATAAAATATGACATACATCCATAGGTATTACATCACACAATATTTTATCTTTGTAAACTCCTATTTTAAACTCAACTTGGCATTGCTAACTTACCATGACTTGATGTCCTTTCTTCCACCACGATACTTTGTATGGCCTTGGATGTGCAGTTGTCTTTAGCTCCAGCTTTTCCACCATCTCTGTGGATACTAGATTATCCATGCTCCCACTGTCTATGATCACCTTGCAAACCCTGTCTTTTGTCTTGCAAGCAGTTCTGAACAGGCTTGTCCGCTAAACTGGTTCTTCTGGTTCCTTCTCTGGTTTGAGAAGAATTTTCCTCATCATGAGGTTTCTTCCTCCTTCTGCAACCTCTCCTTCCACATGCTTCTTTGCTTCGACAATGTGTTCTTATTCTCCTTCTCTTTTTTTGTCAAGACATTCCCAATATTTGTGCCCTTCCTTTCCATAGGTATAACATTTAACTATGCCTCCTCTGGCTCTTCCTCTTCCTCTACCTCTGGGAAAAGAACTTTTTCCACCATGTTGTCCTTATTTAGAGCTTCTGCCCTTCTCTTGGTGGCTATGTTGCTTATCAGCTTCCGACTTTGACTTCTGTAAATTCTCCCTACCGGTTCCTTTGCCTCGGCTCAAATTTCTTCCTTTGCTTTGTTGACTTTGCCTCCTCGCTAATTTTTCCTCAGATTTCAAGGCTGCTTGATAAGCATCCTCGATTGTACTGACAAACATCATGCTAATCTCTTCTTGGATTTCATATCTCATCCCATTGATATACTTGACTATCTTTTCATCTTCATTCTCCTTCTGTCTAGCCCCGATGTTCAGTCTGTAGAACTCTTTAGTGTACTCCTTCACTGTAACACCCTGTTTCCCCCAGTTTTTAAAAATAACTATGTTGTCCAAGAACTATGGCAAACTCAAAGATGTGAATGTTTGATTTGACGGACCTTTGCATCAAAGGTAAATGAATGTAAATTATATAATGAATATGTGTTGCATGACTGCTAAGAGAGGGATGTGCTAAAAGAGACCACGATGGCTAATGAGAGGTGGTGGAAGGGACCTGGAATGGTTGTGTTAACTTCCACCGAGCCAGTACCATACTGGTTTATAATTTCTCACAAACCAAAGCATCTCTCTAATACTAGAATGGATTTCCCATCAGATTGGTAGGTGGGGAGGCTCCTCAAGAGTTAATGAGGGGATGGGGGTGAACTGCCCATCCGTAACAACCCTCAGACCTAACCACGGATGGTAGAATTCACGCCACATGCAACCTTGTAGATAGAAATTGGCAAGAGAGGAGATGTGGTAGGAGAAAAAAAGAGAACAATGCGTGCGACAGGGATCGTGAAAGAGACTCGAGAAAGCTTGGAAATGCAGGGAGTTATGAATACTAGGAGAAGGAGAGTAACCTTCATCCTGGATTACTTTCCTGCATCCGGAGAAGGAGAGTAACCTTCATCCTTGTTTTCTGTTCAGCTGGAAGTAGGAGACTGAACCTCAAAGCATTGTGGTCCAGCTCAGGGGTGGCTAGTGGTAAATCCGTTTGGAGTCACTGAGCATACGGTTGGGTGGAAACGAGCACCCCTCTCAACAGTTGCATCATGCCTGGTAGATCTGATAAGTGTTTTATACCTTGTATTTCAAACTGAATGTCATGAATACATGCTTATGTTTATATTCCCATAAGAATTTCTATGTAGAATGATTTCCTGGTGTGTTAGACTGGAAATAATGGATGCCTTTGTATGCTTACATGCCATAGTAGATTTCTATACAAAGGATTAAGGTTGGGGCATGAATTCACTCCACTGAGAATCATATTGTTTTCTTAACTCTCGTAATGTTCTGGGAAGGCTCCTCAAGAGTACTCTTCCCTGGGGGTTACCCCATAAACCTTGGAACTGTGCCAAACCTTTACCCAGGGACTCGACTAAGATTTGGGATGATTGCCCAAGAACTGTCTAAAGGTTCATGCGATCCAGGTCTGGAAACCTTATGCAAGGAAGGATAGCTCTCTAAGGTCTCAGAGTCATGGGAGTTTGAAGCCTCGAGAAGTTGAATTTCGTGATTCAAGCTCAAAAGGGGTAATGAGGCCAATTATAGAAAGAGATAATACCCTATAATTTGGTAGACAAACGGTCAGAATCCTTCTAGGAATACCCTATATCTATTGAGACCGATGGATCTAGAGAAGGAGTGCAGGTGTTAACACCTCGACCCTTTCATTCTTCGCATGTAACGATGGGATCCTGAACCATAGATCCAAGGATATGAAAGAGCCCTATCGACTATCGATCTTAGCCTTTGTATAGGCAAGAGAGTAGCATTTCAATGACTCGCGACTTGGAGTGGTCAAGGGTAGGGCTTCATGAAAACATAATTCATGAGATTGCGACGTGATCATGACCATTGGATCCAAGGCATAGGAGAATCGTTGGATCATAAATTTTGTGGTTATCGCCTATCGGGGGTTCGAAACTTGAGGAAGTTTCTTTTCGATTGTATAAGTCATGAAGTATCAAGTGTCGAGGGCTCGTGCAAACACGTGACTCATCCGTAAGTGGGGACCATGTGGTTGACAGGTGGCATAACAACAAGTGCCCAGAGAAAGGTAGGAACAAGTGATAGATGATGAACACATGTTGCCTGGGAAGGAGTAAACCCATTGTTGACTTATCGTATCTCAAGAACTCACAAAGGAGGAGCATGAGGGCTCAACACTCCAACTCGCGAAGTTGTGAGATGCGAGTAGTGCTAGTATTTATCCTAGGAAGTAGGTGATCGGTGGTGGACACATGTCACACTGGGAAAGTGTCAACCCACTATTGACTTATCATGGCTTAGGGTTTCGTAGGATGAAGAAGCTGCACCTTAATCGCTAAGGCCGCAAAACACCAAGAATCGAGTTCTCATGTGACAAGTGGTGGTGACACAACTCGTGAGCAGAGTATAGCGAGGTTGACAAGTAGCATGTGTGCGTCACTTTGGCAGATTCCACGCAACATTGACCTCTCATGTCTCAGGGATTCGTGAAGGAGGAGCACGAGAGCTCAATACCTCAACTGGCGAGGTTGCGAGTGGTGCTAGTGTTTGGCCTACTCTATGATTACATGTAGCAGGCGCTAGTGAAAAGGGAGCCATACCCATATAGTATCTCAGGTATCAATGTTTGGAGAAAGGGGAGTAGAGAGTCTTGATTCTCGACTCGCGAGTTGCGAAAGGCGCTTGCACTAAGGCCAGCTTGTGGTCGTTTGGACGAGGATAAGGGAAGAGAGGGTCTATGCTAGGCCCCATAGAAGTCTCGAGGATTATGTTCCTTGAAGAAAAAGACAAAAAATCTAAGAGGAATGTAGTGGGTGTGTGACATTCACTGATAAACCTCTATGTTTCAGGTTTTGCAACCTCCTATAAAGATTGATCTGGTAATCCTTTGGGATAAATTTATCTTTCAGCTTAGCTACCATCCTATCCCATCTTTTAATTTTTTTCTTACCATTTCTTCTGCATTCAGCTTGCAGTTCATCCCACCATAATGCTACATGACCCTTCAATCTCTTCACTGCCTGCTTCACCATTTTGTCCTCTTCGATATCTTCATAATCAAAGTTCTTATCCATGGCACGTATCCAATCTAGCAATTATTCAACTTCTAGATTACCTTCATACATAGGTACTTCTATCCTTACTCTGGCCCTAATATTTGAAACAACTTTTATCAATCGGTCTTGTGCAGAATCCTCTTCCACATTTTCTCCAGCTTCGGCCTCTTCTTCACTCTCATATTCACTGACATCGCCAGTATCTGGTGACCTTCTCTATGTTGTTTCCATGGAATCCAACCTCATTCTCAGTCACCTCGTTTCTTCTTCCATCTCTACATTTTCTCTACACCTTCTTGGTGGCATGACTTCACTGCATCACCTCCCAACAGAGTGAAATCCCCACAAAGGATACCAACCTTCCTCTCTTCTTCATTTGTCTGTTGTTCTGCAAACAAACTTAAAAGATTTTTCTTTGTCTCTGATACCACCTGATGCAAACCCCCTACCCCAGTGGGGTCCACGACCTCCCGGTCACTGGATCATCCTCTAACTTCAAGCTGGAACAACTCTTTCAGGTCCTCACTGGAACCGTATAAATCAGACCCACAGGTCCTCTTGTTTAGAACTCGCATGTGAAGACTACAACATCAAGTACGAGCTCCCCCTTCATGTGATCATCCTTATGACCACAGCCTTACCCATAAGGTGTGTTTCTCATTTCACGATTCGAGATTTCTCGAGTGAGAAATACTTGTCTCTTTAATCATTGAATGTTGAAAAGAGCTTAACGGCGATTATCCTATGCTTAAATCTCGGTCCATGCGACCATTCTCCATGACCTCGCGCTAAACCAAAAAGCACTTTTCGTGGATCGGGGCTTCTACAGTCAAGCGTCCCATTCCTTTTCAACTTGAATGCCTAAATCCCAATTGGGGTTTAAGGTTCTCAGCTCCTACCTCATGTGACCATGCCGCGTGACCATGCGTCTACACCAAAAGGGCTATCGAAGTTCGCGGTTCAGCAAACCCGCGAACATGCTCTCCTACCTGTCAACTCCTGAAGTTTCAAACTCTGAAAGGACCCCACGTCCATTTAATTCATCCCTTAGTGGATCACCATATGACCTGGTCCCATGAACTAGGGTCAAACCTTGGGCACGTCAGGTTTTCACACTTCGGGGTTTCACAACTTGCGAGACCAAAGGTCCTGCATCTTCAGTTCCCCAAACACCGAAACTCCAAAATACTTTCGCACTGGATTGATGGTCTCTGCTGCCCCTTGACCAATGGTCAAGATCCTCTATCTTATTCTTCCTGAGGGATGGTCTGGATGATTTTTCGGATTTCCTTCTCGCGAATCCTCTACTCTTCTCCTTGTGAGTCCCTCGGTCAATCAGATCTTGTCGCCACCTATCCTCTCCATGATGGACAGTGTTGATTCTTTCGGTGATTCTCCCAAACACCGACTACTCACCACATGTCCGAACTCTTAATATCTTCCCTACTTGACGGGTGTATTCCATGAAATCTGACGGTTTTCGAGATTTCGCAACACGTGAGTCCAAAGGAACTTCACCCTTGTTCCTCCAGATGCCGAATTCCAAAATCCTCCTTTGGGCACAAGGCGCTAAGGTTCACGCTGCCTCCACAGATCTGACGGCTATCAGAGGATCAACACTTCCTCTCGAAGTATTTCCATTGTTCGTTCAAATCCTCACCATTCTTCTAGATCCGATGGCTATCAGCTCTCTACATTCATATCTGATGGTTGTTGTGGTCTCCCCCTTGAGCTTCTGTGACTTTTCTTCCTAGACTTAGGATATATTCTAAGTGTCAAGGACTAAGTCTTCAATCCTTCTTCAACTAGATCTCTATGAACAAAAACACACTCCCTCCTGAGATTCTTCTCCTTAAAGATTCAAACTCCTATGCATACCTTGCATTCGAGGATTTCAAATAACTCAAATTCAAAGGGATTTTCTTGAAAAGAAAATACCTCACGCTCTCCTAGTGTTCTTCTTTGTTGTTTCTTCAAACTTAGTCAGCTCTAAGTTCTGTGCATTCCTTGCACCTGGAATATCAAGCCTCCTTGTTCTCCTCTGAACCTCCCTCTCTAAATCATTCTGATATCTAGTTAACACACACCTTGCATTAAGGAATCCACACCTTGCATACACGGTTTTGTAGAAAACAATTGAAACTTATCCAGTTTCGTTATAGAATCATACAGTCATTCTCTCCACTCTCAACAGGAAATGAAAATGAAATTATGAACATCACACAGAATACAACACACTTTTCTTTAAATAGTAAATGAACATAGATATATGACCATTTTCTGTCTGTTCTATTCATTACTGAAAAATGCAAATTACATGGTGTTCCTGCTATTCTGTTCTACTTTGTTCTACTCTCCTCTATCCATCCTGATCTACTCTTACAATGAAAAATGAAACTTTTTAAGGATCGAATCCTTGAGCTCTCTCATCCTGTTCCTGAAATCTATCAAATCAGACTTAAAAATATTACCTACTCAGTTCTATTATGATAACTGCTAATTACTATCATACAGAGTCAACACTTCATGTCTGCGATTTCTTACAATCCTTAGAGACTTTAGAAATAAGTTACGATTTTAAAATTTGCCAAACAAAATATCTCAAAAACCCAAATAAATTATGAGTTAATGCTCGATTTGAATTTCTAGCTTTGTTGAAATGTCATTCTTCTCTCCACCATGTGTGCTCCGATGGCTATGAAGGCAATTCTCCTGCATCAATGATGTAGCCAATTTTTTTCCCTATGTAATTTTTGTATTTTACAATGTAGAAAAATGTTTTCTATGATATATGCATATGGATTTCGTTTTGTTTGCTTATCCTTAAGTGTTCAATTGAATGATGGATTTCAATTGTTTTTGTGCATTTTTACATTAGTCATGATTTATGTATGCTCTAGATGTTAGTCTAACATGTAATTTTCTAATGAATCGGTTATTGTGTTAAAATCCCTTGGTATATGACGATATCAAATGTAATAAAACGATATTTCATGGAGGTGAATCCTTAGATGCTTATGAAGTAATGTAGGATCACAGATGGAATAAATGTGGTTTAGTTGAAAGACCATGAGTTGAGGGCCGAGATTAACAATCAGGTGATATATTCCAAAAGAGGAGGCCTCAGTCAAAAGTCCAATAATAACATGATATTTCACAATGTTATTTGTTGCAGGGACAAGGAAAACACCTCCCTAAATAACTAACTCATCAGTGGGGGAATAGATTTCCCAAGCTGAAAAAGAACGGTTATGGGTATGTCGACTAACATCATCCACAAATCCAAAGTATACAGGAAAGGGCACTCACATATGTGCATTCAAGCACAAAGAAGGATAAGCAGCCATAGGTGAAACAAAACCCTAAATGCAAAAGAAAAAAAAGCATCACAACCAAAACAAACCAAATGTAAGGTACAATAATATACAAATCACAAATGCAGGATGACCATAAGAATAATACTTTTTGAGGTAGAGACCATTCTAGGGATCGTTTAAAGGGATTCCATTGTAATCAATTAGCTCATAAACACCCTTTTGTAGTGCTCATTTCACAATGTAAGGGTTGTTCCACATGGGTTCTAACTTACCTTCCCCTAATTTATCATGGTCTTGGTCATAGACTAAAAATAGGTCACCTTCGTCAAAGGCATGAGGTGAGACATATTTGTTGTATTGTGTCTTAATGCGCTTTTTATGTGTCTCATTGGTGAGAGAAACATCATGATGAGTCTAGTTGAGTTTCATAAAATACGAGAATTGTTCCTCATTGGTAGAGGTGCTGGGAAGGAGTTTGATGGCTAGTTTGAGCAATGGAATTTTGCATTCAATCAATAGGACTGCCTCTAGGACATAATTTTTTTTGGAAAGGATTAAATCCAATGGAATTTTTTATGGAAGTCCTGTAAGCCCAAAGAGTTTTTCTATTGTCTATGTGTTGAAATATTGGTTGTTATTGAATTGTTAAGAGAGTGGTTGTCATTGATGTCAACCCTTGAACAGGAAGTTAACAAGCTGGATGTCAAAGGAAAGTAGTTGTAAAAGGAAGTTAACAAGTTGCATGTAAGTTGCATGTTAAAGTAACTATAAACAAAATTTAACAAGCTTCATGTCAAGGTGAAGAGGTTGTAAAGAAAAGTTAACAAGTTGCATGTGAGTTCCATGTCGTCATGAGACTTTAAAAAAACGTTAACAAGTTGCATGTGATTTGCATGTCATCCTGAGACCTTCTTTAAAATACAGAGAAGATTCAATTAGAAAATCACTTCTAGTGAATACAGATTGGGATATCTGAGGTAGTGAAAGGAAGTCAGTGAATTCTAGTGAGGGAAGAATTTTACAGGAGACGAGCATAAAAAGAATAAGTTACATATCTAGGTTCCTTGCATAAACCCGCAAGTTTCAAGAGGAAAAGCAAGGACATCCATGAGCTGCAGTGAGGAAAAGTGTGGACATCCGTGAGTAGGAATATTATGGGTCGTGAACATGTGAGGAAAAATTGTTAAACATCAAAGATATAAAACTCAAGTCAGTTAGAGGTTGAAGGTATGTCTTTCTGTGTATTCCAGGGTGTGTATTCTGAAGAAATCAGGAATAGATATGTCTTCGTGATTCATAATCATTTGATTTGGAGAACTCTCTTGTGGATATTTATATGAGGTATGTGTGGTTGCAGTCTTGATGAGATATTAAAATTAGTAGCAACAACAGAAGTATGAGAAACAACAGTAGAAACATGTTATCGATTACATTGACAGAGGTAGTGATAGATTGGTCTACATTTATATTTTAGGGTGGTTGGACGAGGCAAGGAAAGGGGGTTGTAGCCTCCTTCTGGTTGGATCCGGTAAATTAGGGAGTTGGAGAATTCTTTAGGTTGCATCATGTAAATAGGGGTTTGGAGCCTCCTTCTAGTTGTAGTTGGAGAAATAGGAAGTTGGTGCTTCCAATGAATGTACTCTTTGATTAATAAGAAAAGCATTATGTGGTTTTCTCCCGCATTGGTTTTCCATGTAAAATTTTGGTGTAGTATGTATATGTGATGTCTATGCATTGAATTATGGTGTTGATGATATATTGAATTATCATGATATTTATTGGAGGTTTTTTATTGTGATTAAAAATACTATTGTTCTCATACTAATTCACTCCCCCTTCAATATTCTAACAATTAGTATTAGAGTAGGTCCTTCAGGAAGCAATCTAACCACTGGAAGGAGATCATGGAATACACTAATATTGGAGAACCATTGTTTGATGGTCAGAACTATACCTTTTGGAATAAAAGGATGAAAAACAATTTACACACACAAGGATTTGATGTTTGGAAATCAATGTTAGATGGGTATACAACACCAACGACTCCCCCAACTGAAAGATATGGAAATAAACTTAGCGAAAAAAAACTCAAAGGCTAAAGGTACCATTCTGAGAAGTCTAGTTGATTCATTATTTGTCAAGGTTATGCATTGTGACAGTGCAAAGAATCTCTGTAATAAACTCCAAAATATTTATGAAGGATATGCCAAAGTTAATAGAGCTAAGATTCAAATCTTCATAGATAAGTTTGAACAATTGAAGATGAAGGAAGATGAAGACATTGCAGTCTACCTTCAGTGAGTTGCTGAAAAAATTAACATTATTAAGGGATTGGGATACAAGTTGATGAATCAATGGTTGTTCAAAATTTATTGAGGTCTCTTCCTATGAGATTTGATCCTAAAATATCAGCCCTAGAAGAAATATAATATCTCGGTACATTGAGCATGGATGAGCTACATGGAATATTTACAAACTATTAAATGAGAACAAAACAGGGGAACCCAATCACAAAGGAAGCAACTTTCAAGGCATCCAATAAGACAAATAAGAAGAACAATCAAAATTCAAAACCAGGTTGTAGTTGTAGTGATGATTTAGACAAAGATGAAGAGATGGCTAACTTCATAAAGAAATTAAATAAAGGGACAAACAAGTATATATGTATTCTTCAAGCAGTCTATAAAGGACTCCAAGTATGTATTTAGACATGGAAAAATTTAGCACAAATTGTTCTAGACATGTAAAGTTTGATTTACAGAGTGAGAAGATAGTTTCAGAAGTAGGAATATGCAATTATCAAGTACAACAAAGTCAAAGAAGTCTTCAAAATGTGTCATCATTGTATGCAATTGAGTAGTTGAATGATGGACAATTTTATGACATATGGACAGAGCATGGTATTCAATATTGGACAGGTGTCTACAACAACAAGGGTTTATGAAAGGCAATGCAAACAACAATCGCTACATAAAACTAAATCAATATAGTATATTGATAATTGGATTTTATGTTGATGAAATTATTTTTGGAA
The DNA here is from genome assembly GCA_000966675.3 of Picea glauca. NCBI lineage: Eukaryota > Viridiplantae > Streptophyta > Pinopsida > Pinales > Pinaceae > Picea > Picea glauca. Next base: position 178,518 of record JZKD02S0636879.1, on the reverse strand, counting down.
GTGATGATGACAAGATGAGTCAAAAATTTGATAAAGACATGCAAAATGAACTCAAAATGTCATTACTTGGTGAGTTGTCTTTCTTCTTGGGACTTCACATATGTCAGCAAGATAAAGGTATTTTCATCTCCCAAACCAATAATATCAAATAAATGATAAAGAAGTCTGGAATGGTATATTGCAAGCCTGTAAGTACTCTCATGCAAACTACTTGAAAATTGAGAAAAAAAGATAAATACATGGATGCAGATCAGAGACTCTACAGATCGATGATTGGAGGTTTACTCTATGTGACAACATCGAGACCAAATGTGTTGTAAGAAGTTGGACAGGTTGCAATATTTCAAGGAACATCGAAGGAAACACATGCTATGGAAGTAAAGAGAATATTTAGATATCTTAAAGAAACATAAGAATATGGATTATGGTATCCAAAATGGAATGATCTATCTCTAGTTTCATACACAGATGTGGATTGGGCAGGAAGTGTTGATGATAGAAGAAGTATAAGTGGAACATCCTTCTACTTGGGTGATTTTATGGTATCCTAGTTGAGCAAGAAACAATCTTCAGTATCATTGTCCACAACAAAAGAAGAATATATTGAAACAACAACATGTTGTACATGGGTTCTCTAGATGAAGCAAACTTTGTGGGACATGTTAGGGCCCTATAATTTTATAGGGTAATTCTTATGCTGATTGATATTCATTCTTCAGTGATTTTGGGTTGAAAATAATATTCCATGTTGTAAATTATTTCTAAAAAGGCTCCTAGCTTTCTGGGTTTCCGCGGATGACTTTGCCCCTCCGTCCATTTTTCCTAATCCTTCATTCATTGTTGTGCCACTCACTCCCCTTTCCATTCATCTTATTGGCCACATATCACCCACCACTCATGCCTGCATAAACAAAGTTAGATAACCTAGGATAATTAATAATAAATATTAATTCGTTAAGTTAATAGTGTTAATAATTGGTAATTAGATTAAGTGTAATAAGGTTAGTAATTAGGTTAGTATTGTTGGATCATGTTGTCATTGATGCCAATGGTTTGTCATTGATGCCAATGGTTTGATTACTTGGGAGATTGTTGGATCATATGTCATTGATGTAAATGGTTTGGTTT
>JZKD02S0636879.1:131393-152726 GCA_000966675.3 Picea glauca | reverse complement strand
CAAGAAAAATATCTAAGAGAAATGTTGAAAAGGTTTCAAATGGAAGATTCTAAACCTGTGGGCACACCTATGGTTACTGGATGCAAATTAAGCAAGGATGATGACTCACCTGATGCTGATCAAAGTTCATATAGGTCAATGATAGGCAACCTACTGTACATCACATCATCTCGCCCAGACATAATGCATGTTGTTGGAATGGTAGGAAGATATCAGTCTGCAGCTAAACAGAGTCATTTGCTAGTTGTCAAAAGGATATTCAGGTATTTCAAAGAAATAATGACTTACAGTCTGTGGTATCCCAGAAATCAGAATTTTCAGTTAACTGCTTATTCAGATGCAGATTGGGAAAACTATGTTGATGAGAGAAAAAACTTCGGTGGAGGAGCATTCTTCCTGGGTGACTCATTAGTAGCATGGATTAGTAAAAAGAAAAGTTCCATTTCTTTATCGACTACAGAGGCAGAGTACATTGTTGTTGCTACCTGTTGCACTCAGGTATTATGAATGATTCAGACACTTGTAGAATTGGAGGTAAAATTCGCAGCACCAATCCCAATTCATTATGGTAACACTAGTGCCATCAATGTGTCTAAGAATCCTGTACTCCACTCCAAGACCAAGCATATTCCCATAAAATACCATTTTCTGAGAGAGAATGTCACCAATCAGTAAGTTAAGGTCCATTACATTCCAACCACAGAACAAATTGCAAACATCTTTACTAAACCCCTAGCAAAGACACCATTTGAATATCTCCGACAGAAGTTGGGTGTCATCCCATCTCACATCTAAGTAAGTCCATCCTGTTAGGGGGAGTTTGTATTGGTTGAACATCTGATACCTCCTAAACATACTGCAACATCTTAGGGGGAGTGTGTTTTCTTTGACATTGATTTCAAAGGGGGAGAAAAGGAGTGGTCCAGACCGAATGCTACAGTTGGAGGTCCAAATAGATTAGCACAGTTGTTTAGGGTTGCCATCAATGCCAAAGGGGGATACTATTGGCATGTTTACAAGAAGAGTGTGCTTTTCATTGAAGGCAAGAACAACATCAACGATGACAAACAGGAAGGTAAGGAATATCAACAGACAGGTAGGCAAGGAAGAAGAACATCATCAATCGAATGGAAAGATCAACAATTTAAGCTCAAAAGGAGGAAAACAGTCAAAGCATGACAAAGGTTTTCGGAGTTTCATAGATCAGGAAATCCAAAGGAAAGAGGTTCAAACTTGCGATATACTAAATCGTGATAACAATCTTGATAGGTGATTCAAGAAGGACACGTGGTGAATGAAAAAGATTTTTTTTTGTAGTTTCGCAAATCGGGAAATCCAAAGGAAAGAGGTTCAAAATTGCGATATGCAAAGTTGCAATAACAATCTTGACAATTGATTCAAGAAGGACACATGGTGAACGAAAAAGGTTTTTTTTTGGAGTTTCACAGATTGGGAAATCCAAAGGAAAAAAATTCAAAATCGCAATATGTGAGATCACGAAAATATCTAGACCGTCAGATCACCAAGGATTGTGGATCGTTGATCAAGCATGAAGAAGGCTCGTGAAGTGGCGAAATCCCGATAAGATCTGGGCTGTCAGATCTGGAGTAATTATGAAGGACCAACAACCGTTAGATATGGTGAAGCTGCAAGGCGGATAAGACCAAGAGTCATCCAACTCTCCAAAACTATGAAGGAATCCTGGCCGTCCATCGAGGACAGTCGTGGACCATTGGATCCAGAGGACACATGGCGAAAGATCATTATTTCACTGACTAGAAATTCAAAGGAGTGAAGTGCTCATTTGATTGGCAAGTGGTCATATCTCATGGTCACATTGTCGAGAGGTAGAGAAGCCAAGACCTATTTCGGAGTTCGTGACATGGAGAGTCAAGAGGACTCATCACAGAATATGTGAGATGAAAAAGTGTGAAATGTATTTTCAAATAAGGTTGTGGTCACAGCCAGTGGTTACATCTACGGAAGATAGAAGAAGGAGCTAGAAGTGTTAAGCTCCATATCAGAGTCTCTCTGATAACGACTTGGAGCATCAATACCCTTCATCACAGGAATCGTGATATGTGAGATAGCGATGAGATCTGGACCATCAGATCATTGGAGATCTCAACCATTGATCAGGCTCGATGAATTTTATAAATTCATGAAATACAAAGTGCCTTTTGGCACAACCTGTGGTCACTTCTAGTGGTCACGTGAAGGGAAGAAACTAGCGGTGCTAAGCTCCATCTCGAAGTCTCGGTGATCGCAACTTGGAGTGTCGATATACTTTATCACAGGAATGCCAAGATGCAAGATCACGAAATTAAAACTATGTTTAGCGCTCGATCACAGCTAGTGGGCATATGAATTAAATGCAAGACCCTACGAACTCCATCCAATGGTGCAGGTGAATTTAAGTATGATCGAAGGGCTACTATTTCTCTTCACAGTTAATCGATCAGTGGTGAATCAGTCGCTGAAGCAGTCTTTGGAGGTTCATAGTGTAACTTCTAGAAACCACTGATGGTTTCTGTCAGAGGACTCGAAGAGACTTTTGTGTGATTGGCAGAGGAGTTGAAGAGTCTCTAGGAATCTACCAGTGGAATGAAGACTGTTTGTAGAGGAAATTGATAGATGGATCTAACTGCCAGAGAAGTTGAAGAGTTTCCATGATGAACAAGTAGAGTACTTGACATGAGAGAGCATGTAGAAGCATGGCGGGACAACATGCACAAGGTGCACAGAGACTATAAGTATGTAGAACAGAGAAGAGATTGTCGTTTATATTGTTGAGAGGGATTCAGGAGTGTAGAAGGAGGAGTGTGCAATAGCTGAAATATAGATAAGAGGAATGGAGCATTTAATGGACATGGTGCATAGAGCATAAAATTCAGAAGCACGGAAAGCACAACGAATGTGTGGAGAAAGACAGTAAGACACTAAAGGAAGGTTGAGGTGCTCTTGTAGAGAAAAATAGAAGATCAAAAATCTCAAGAAGATGCAGACAGAGAGACACTGATACAGGAGAGCAGAGCAGCATAGTAGAATAGTGATAAGTTTGGTAAGCCAATGATAAATATTGTATCACTGTGATACGTTTCATTAGCAAAAATTTATATTTTAGGGTGGTAGGGAGGTGCTAGGGAGGACTGTTTTCCTCAGAGGTTCAAGTGGGTGCTTGAACATAGGGAGTTGTAGATTCCTTCTAGTTGGTGCTAGAGAAACCGACGAGTTGGTGCTTCCTTCTAGTTGGTGCTAGAGAAACCAGGGAGTTGGTGTTTCCTTCTAGTTAGCGCTAGAGAAACCAGAGAGTTGGTGCTTCCTTCTAGTTGATGCTAGAGAAACCAGGGAGTTGGTGCTTCCTTCTAGTTGGTGCTAGAGAAGCCAAAGAGTTGGTGCTCTCAACAAGTAGCAGCTTGCAAAATAGAGTTTGTAGCCTTATTACGAGTTGGTTCTCATATGCACGATAATGTAAATAATGTAAATATTACTTATCATATAAAGAAGAAGAGGTTTTTACCTTGTATGGATTTCCTCATGAAATATCTGTCTATGTGTATCTCCTATGTGTGGATGATGTTGAATGTTCATTTGCTTACTTCCTTGCATTATTGTGACTGTCATTAAATGTTGTGTAAAGAGTTTAAAATAAGCATAATTGTTTAAGCTCAGTAACAATTGATTCACCCCCCCTCTTATTTTTCCAACACCTACACCTTCCGCGAATGGATCTGACAAAATTTAATGGCTTAGACCCCATTGGTTGGGTAACCCAAATGGAACATTATTTCTCTTTATATGGCATTACAAATGACTTGGCCAAACTCTGGTATGGTGTTCTCCATCTAGATCAAGAACGTTAGCAATTGTGGAAATGGAGAAAAACTTCTCGTCAAGGGTATATTTCTTGGACACACTTTGTGGTAGAGCTTTATGAATTCTTTTACATCGACACCAACCATTTGGGTTGTTTGAAAAGGTTGAAACAATCAGGAATAGTGGAAGACTTTATAGTTTCCTTTGAGAGCCTATATTTTCGGACAGAGGGCATGTCTGATGCTTTTTTTCCGAGAGTTTTTTATTACTGGCCTCAAGGATGAGATTCAGGCCCATGTCCTCATGGCTCAGCCTCGGAGTTGGTTGGAGTCTACTAAAAGACCTAAATAAGAACAACATGTTGTATCTTCTCAAAACTGGAAACCCTCCTTTATCCCTCACCCTAAACCAGTAAATCCCACTACTCCCTCCGTCCACTAAAGATCCAAAAATTGACTAGGGTTGTAATGGTTGAATGCCAACTCAAAGGCCTTTGTTATAATTGTGATGACAAATATTTCTTGGGCCACAAGTTTAAGGAACAAAATATTTTTATGGCCATCTCCAAGGATATTTCGAAAGAGGATGTTGAAACTCCCCTTATGTCTAAGTCACCTAAAACCACTGACATAACCCCTCCCTCAGACCCTCCCGAAGTAGAACCGGTCATTTCCCTCAATGCTCTTGTTGGCTTCTCCTCTCCCCAAACCCTTATGATAATCAATTAAATCAAGCATCAAAAGGTCATCATTCTGGTTGATAGTGGAAGCACCCATAATTTTATTCATCGCCGCATTGTCCAAGAAACTCATTACTACATCCATGTCATCAATAATTTCCAAATCATGATTGCCAATGGTGGCTCCATGAAATGTGGAGGGCGTTGTGAAAATGTGCATCTCCAAATTGGTGACTACCACCTGAAATATCATATGTTTTCTATCGACATGGGTGGTTGTGACATTGTGTTGGGTGCAGACTGGCTAAGGACTTTGGGTCCCATTCTCATGGATTTTAAGGAATTAACCATGCAATTTGACCAGGAGGGCCACCAATATAAGTTCCAACGCATTATCATCGGTTCACCTGAGATCATTAGTTCTTGTCACATGGAAAAGATGCTCAAAAAAGGTCATTCTGGTGTTATTTCCCAAATCCATTCCATACAAGCAACAGAGACACCCTCGGTGCCGCAAGACCTCCAAGCCATCCTTTCCAAACATCAAGTGGTATTTTCCACTCCCTAGGGACTCCCTCCTTCCTGTGGTGTTCATGATCATTCCATTACCCTTGTACCCAGAATCCTTCCTCCTAATATCCATCCGTATTGTCACCCCTTTTCCCAAAAACATGAAATTGAGAAAATGGTCCAGGAAGTCCTTAATGCAGGCATTATCCTTCATAGTACAAGGCACTACTCTTCTCTTGTGGTCATGATCCTGAAGAAAGAAGGTTCTTGGGAAATGTGTCTTGAATTCTATGCCCTAAAATAAATTACCATTAAAGACAAATTTCCCATTCCTGTCATTGATGAACTCCTGGATGAATTGAGTGGTACCCAGTTCTTTACTAAACTTGATCTTCATTCGGGCTATCACCATATACATATGAAAGAGGTAGAAATTCCGAAGACTGCCTTTAGAACTCATGAGGGCCACTATGAGGTTTTGTTCATGCCCTTTGGATTGTGTAATTCCACCTCCACCTTCCAAAGCCTCATGAATCATGTATTCTGTCCTTTTCTACATCATTTTGTCTTAGTTTTCTTTGATGATATCCTCATCTATAGAAAAACCTAGACATACCATCTTGCTCATGTGGATCGAGTTCTCCATCAACTCTCTCAGCACCAACTTTTCCAGAAACAGTCTAAATGTGTTTTTGGAGCCTCAGAAGTAGAGTACTTGGGTTCAGAAGTAGAGTACTTGGGTCATCTGGTTGGCAAGGATGGAGTTAGGGTGGATCCTAAAAATATTGGAGCTATGAAAGACTGGCCTCACCCAAAGAATCTCAAAAGTTTGTCTGGATTTCTAGTCTTAACAGGTTATTATCACAAGTTTGTTAAGAATTATGGAAAGATTGCAACACCTCTCACTGCTCTCCTAAAAAAGAATTCTTTCACTTGGAATCCAGCCATTACTTAATCTTTTCAAACCTTGAAGATGGCCATGTGCACCACTCCAGTCCTGGACCTTCCTGATTTCACAAAGAACTTTGTCTTGGAATGTGATGCTCTAGGGAAAGGAATTGGTGTTATCCTTATGCAAGAGGGTCGACCTTTGTCCTTTACCAACAAGCAACTATCTAAAATAAATTTGGGCAAATCAATCTATGAAAAGGAAATGTTGGCTATTTTGCATGCCATTAATCTTGGCACCCTTATCTATTGGGGAAACGCTTCCAAATTAAGACAAACCATCAAAGCCTCAAGTATTTTCTGGAACAATGCATTTCCTCCCCAGAGAAAAAAAAATGGGTGACTAAGCTCTTTGGATATGATTATGAGATAATTTACAGGAAAGGCAAAGACAATGTCGTTGCAGATGCACTTTCCTGGAAATATGAAGATGAAGGATCCCTTTTTTCTCTTTCCTTCATTGTATCAGATTGGCTCCAACCCGTTCACCAGGAATGGCTACAAGATCCCAAAAGTTCGCATCTGATCCAACAATTGTAGTCCAATGCTCCAACTTCCCCAGGGTACTCTTGTCTCCATGATGAGCTTCAATACAAAGGTCGTTTGTATTTAAGTAAACAATCAAAGATTAAATCCACGGGCTTCATGTTACACCCACAGCGGGGCACTTTGGGTTCACCAAAACCTATGACAGGGTCAAACGTTCTTTTTTCTAGGATGGTATGAAATAGGACATTCATAATTTTGTCATTGAATGTGATGTGTGTCAATGCAACATGGGAGAACCAATCAAATATCTGGGCACACTACAATCGCTTTTGATTCCACTTGTTATATCTCTATGGATTTTATTACAGGGTTACCTAAATTGGGAAATAAATCAGTCATCATGGTGGTTGTTGATCGCCTTTCCAAGTATGCTCATTTCTACGCTCTTTAACACCTATTTACAACATTCACAGTGGCTCAAATTTTCATGGATCAAGTCTTCAAGCTTCATGGCATGCCGCACTATATTGTTTCTTATCATGACCCAAATTTCACAAGAAATTTTTGGCAAGAACTGTTCAAGCTACAAGGCACCCAATTGCATCTCAGCACAACTTATCATCCCCAGACTGATGGTCAAATGAAAGTTTTCAACAAGTGTTTGGAAACATATTTGAGGTGTTTTTCCTCGGAAAATAAAAATCAGCGGGTTCAATGGTTACCCCTAGCTAAATGGTGGTACAACACTTCATACCATAGAGCTACACGCATGACTCCTTTTGAAGCAGTATATGGAAAAAATCCACCTTCAATTCTCTCATACTTACCTGGTGTCTCGAAGGTCTAGGCGGTTGACCAAACACTTACAATTCAAGAGGCTATTCTCTATACCCTCAAAGATAATTTGGTCATGGTACAAAATTGCATGAAGAAAAAAGAAGATCAAGGTCATTCTGAACGTCAATTTGCAGAAGGGGATCAGGTGTTTTTTTATCTGCAATCTTACAAGAAAAATTCCCTCAAGGCCGATCATTTTTAGAAGCTAGCGCCCAAATTTTATGGTCCTTATACCATTCTCAAGCATGTCGGAAAGGTGCCCTATCAATTATCTTTACCCAGTCATTCGAAGCTATATCTTGTTTTTCATGTTTCATGATTAAAGAAGGTGATTGGAACTAAGTGCAAAATTCAAACCAACCTTCCCAATTTAGCCGAGGAAGGATCCATTTGGCTACAAACACAAGAAGTTTTGGATCAGCGTGAGCATCACCTGTGTTAGAGAACTATCAAGAAAGTGTTAGTCTAGTGGAAAGATACAACTCTAGTAGATGCCACTTGGGAACCAACTACCATTCTACAGTAATTTCCACATATCAAGCCTTGAGGACAAGAATTTTTTTAAGGGGGAGGACATGTTAGGGTCCTAACCCGCACATAGGTAGAACAATATATTCGGATGTAATAAAGGTCAATATTAATAAGGCCTTGCAATAAAATAGAATAAGTCGAATGTAAGAAGACATAATAGAAGCTTCCTCTTCTAGAAGGATCTTCCTCTAGATGCTTCTTTTGATAGACATATTTAGTATAAATAGGAGTCGGGGGTATGAGAACCCTAGCTTGGTGATTATTGTAATAGAGCTCTGCTCAACTAGAGGTTGCCCCCTCGAAGAGGCCTGTGAACATTACTCTCAAAATCAAAGTGTTATTTATGTTGTTATTCTTATATCATTTCATTGTTATTGTGGTGATTGTTCTGGTTATATTGTTGTTATTATTCCATTTCTAGCATTTTATTTATGTTCTACATACTTTTTATATCTGGTATATTACACATTTAGTAGTGTGACACTCGTGAAATTTACGACACTTATGTGTGACATTTGGTAATGCAATACTTGTGACACTTAAGAAACTTAAATGTGACATTTGATAGTGTGGAACTTAGGTGTGTAACACTCATTGAAACCTCCTGACAACAAATTAGTTTGTACCATGATGAGTGACGTGGAAGTTGCGAGGGTATGAAAAAGGATGTGGTCAATGTCATAGAATGTTAATGTGTATAGTATGGATAATGACGTGGCATCTTGTGTGGCTAGTGCCATGGCTATAAGGCAGATGCAGGAGCTAATGTGGCATGTTGGTGTGTATAGTATGGAAGGTGATGTGGCATTACAATGTGGTTTCTAAGGACATCGAGGTGGAATCCTACATGGCACAGAGGTTAAGCTTTAGGAAGCACAAAGTTCTAAAGTAAATGATCAAGAAAAAATAATAATTTTAGAATTGAAATGAAAGTGGTACCCAAAAAATCCCAAGAAATGTTAAGGGTGTGTTGAGTTCTCAACAAAGCTATAAGTATAGATTGTCATAGTCATAGTGCAATATTCCTAGAAAAGAACCCAACTTATCATTCAAAGACAAAGCATATTTATGTTTAATATCACATTGTGAGAGACATGGTTGAAGACAAGAAGGTGTTTTTGATGAAGGTGGAGACTTTGAAGAGTGTTGTAGATTCATTGAAAAATTATGTGAACACCAAGAAGTTCTCTTGGTGTAGAGAAAAAATGGGGATTGCTACCCTAGATTATTGACTATGTAATCATGTGACCCTTTGTATGCAAAGAAAACAAGTGGGATAATGTTGGGTATGTGTTATATTATTTCCATGATCAACCCCATGTGTTGCATTGTGCCAGGAACATGGGGGGTCACACAGGGGGGCACTATCCCCACCTTCTAGTGGGGTTGCAAGGCGGTTGTAGGGGAAGAGCCCCCGAAAAAAAATTTGCAATCGTTTTGTGCCTTTTTTTAGCAGTTTTCAATGCATGGTTTTCGCTAATGGTTTTCTAATTTCGATTAAGGAATTCAGGTTTTAAACCGATATGGTTCAATGAATTAGGGGTTTTGGATATTGAAGGATCCTATATATATCATATTGTAAACAATGAAGAGATTATGATGAATAAATAATTAGAGGTGTGACTCTAAATAGGATGTTATTTTTCCCGGTTTAGGATTCCAGGGTAAAAATATTTGTGTAATGTGTGTGTGTCATTGTATCGTTTCTATTTTTACAAAGAATCCATTTCCAGTAACTAATTGTACAAGGTTAAAATCTACATAATCAACCATGGTAAAATATGGTCTACCATAGTTAACCATGATTAAAAATAGAATAACATAAGCAACCATCATTAACAATAGCTAAATATGGTTAACCATATTAAGCCATGGTTAAACATGGTCAACCATGGTAAACCATTTTTAATCATAGTCAAACATGGTTAACCATGTCCAACCATAGTTAACCATGGTCAACCATATTCAAGCATGCTCAAATATTCTCTATCATAGTCAAACATGATTAAATATGGTTAACCATGTCCAATCATAGTCAACCATGGTCAAACATAGTCATCCATGGTCAACCATGGTCAATTATAACCAAACATAGCTAAGACAAATCAACTATAATTAACCATAGTTAACCAAGGTCAACAATAGTCAACCAAAATCAACCATAGTCAAACATAGTAAACCACACTCAATCATATTAAAGCATATTGATTATAGTCTATCAAGATCAACCATAGTCAACCAAATTAAGGTATAATCAAATTTAGTCAATTAAAGTTGATAGTCAACAAAATTCAATCAAGTTAAGGATGGCCTTCAAACATGCTCAACCATAGTCAACCATGTCAACTATAATTAACCATATTCAAACATGCTCAACCATAGTTATAGTCAACCATTGTCATGTTGAACCATGCTCAAACATCTTCAACCATAGTCAACCAAATTCRACTATGAAGTAAAATAGTTATGTCAAAATTATTTCATTGTTTAAAATTATCTTCKCTATATTAAAAATGGYCATATRCAACCAAATATATTATTCACTATMTTTTCTGTGTGTGTGTGTGTGTGTGTGTGTGTGTGTGAGAGAGAGAGAGAGAGAGAGAGAGAGAGAGAGAACATAATAWTTTTATATGATCAATTATATAGTAAACCATATCAATATTGTTTTGTATTGTTACTATATCATAATCTAATTAATTAATAAAAAAAATATTTAAATATAATTATTATATTAATAATATTTTTTTATTTAATATCATAATTTATATTTCATATATGCATGGTGTAACATTATAATATAATAATAACATAATTATATTAATATTAATATAACTATTCATTAATAACTAAATTAAAACTATTTAGTTGTCTATTCCTTGGATGGGGTGTTCGCTTTCTTAAATGGAAAGGTTGCTAGCATGGCTCATCCTGCGCATAGCCCCAGAATCTCAGGATTTTCACCAATGACTCAATCTTTTTCGAGTGTTCCTTCATGTGTCATTGAGTCATATACAGTGCAACTGGAAACCACCCCTTCCAGAGATAGTCAAACTCCAAATTATGATGGAAATGAATGTTTTATGGCTAGTTTCAGAGGAAAATGTCATTCGCATGATGAAGAGGAAGAAGAACAAGTACCTGAGTAAGGAATTGGCTCCTAATATGATCATGGTGACGAGTGATCAGATGCAGAGAACCTATCCATGCCTATTCCTTTATATTTGGTGGAAATATCCCATGAGGTTACAGTTATGGAAAGTCATGGGAGAAATAGAATGATACACCATCTCGACAAGGATTGAGTTTCAATGTTGCTTTGCTTGAATTGGTTTTGAGAGGTTGTATACTCTTGTTGGTTGTGGATCCTGATTATCTTCCTGTTTCACAGGTCTTTGTTTTCAGTCGTGTTTATACCCCATGAAGACTATACACCTCATAATATTGTACACCCCCACACGTGAGGGGTTGTAGAGTTGCTTTCCCCCCTGTGAGGTCTAGAGGCAAGCGGGCCCTCAATGAGGATTCAGGGATGAAGCCCTCGAAGGAAAAATTTCCTTGTAAATGTATATTTTAATTTCATAGTAAATCTGGAAAGTTCATTACAAGGTCATTGATCTGATAGTAGAAGTTACATTAGGGTTTTTTTCCCTAGAAGGAAACCCTATTTTATGAAGGAATTGTATTGTGGTTGTGTGTTATTGTGAATATTGTATTCTGAGAGAGGAAACTGTGAGAGAAAGAAGAGGAAATTACAGTGGGTGTGTTGCAGGTTGTATCCCTTCATTTGTTGGATAATAAAAAGGAAGGACCTGGCAATTTCTCTGGTGGACATAGCCCACACTGGGTGAACCATGTATATATGTGTCTCTATTGTATTGTGTATCTTATGTGTTTTATTTTTGCAATTTTTTTTATTTTATTACTCCACGATATTGTTTTTCTAATAGTTGGTATCAGAGAGAAAGGTGACTCACACGAAAAGAGGGTTCCTAGTTCGAGTGGGAGCAATGGTGGAAGATGGAAAGTTTAAGGTCAAGAAATTTTACGGCCAAAATTACTAGTTATGGAAGATGCAAATGGAATATTATTTATATCATAAGGATCTATTCCTACCATTGGGTGGACTAGAAAAGAAGTCGACAACCATGAAGGATGAAGAATGGTAGGTTATTGATAGAAAGGCACTAGGAATGATACGACTGAGCCTTGCAACATTGTTGGCTTTCAATATTTCGAAAGAAAAGAAAACGAAGGAGATGATAGATGCATTGGCTAAACTATAAGAAAAACCATCGACGTCCAATAAGTTATTTCTAATGAAGAGATTATTTAATATGAATATTTTAGAAGGTGGGTTTGTTGTAGATAGTTTAAATGAATTTAATATGGTTACTAATCAGCTAAGTTCTGTAAAAGTGGAATTTGATGATGAGGTCGGGGATCTTCTAATCTTGTGCTCATTGCCAGAACACTGGAATGGCTTGGCCATGGTTGTAAGTAACTATTTCTCTGGTTCAAACACTTTAAAATTTGATGATGTTTATGGTGATATCGTTAGTGAGGAAATGAAAATGTAAAGCACAGGTGAGACATCAGGTAATGCATTAAAAATGGATAACAAGGGAAGAAAAAAAGATAGAGGAAAGGGATCAGGGAACCGAGGGAATTCTAGGAAGGGAAGATCCAAATCCATCTTGGGAAAAATAAAGTGTTCTAATTGTGGGAAGAAAGGTCATTTGAATAAAGACTGTAGAGCTCCAAAGAAACAACGATATGGGCAGCAGGAGAAAAATAAGGAAGAAAATGTAATAGGTGATGTGTTACAAGATGCTTTGATTCTTTGTGTAGATAATATTTATGAATCTTGGGTAGTAGCTTTAGGGGATTCATCCCATGCCACATCCCATAGGAAATATTTTCTATATTATGTTCAAGGTGATTTTGGACAGGTTCATTTGGGTGAGATGCACCATGCAAAATTGTTGGAATGGGAAAGGTAAAAATAAAGCAAAGGAATGGAAACCAGTGGTTGTTGAAAGAGGTAATACATGTTCCAGATATAAGGAAAAATATAATTTCAATAGGGTAGTTGGAAAGTGAAGGTTGTATATCCATATTTACAGATAAGGTGTGGAAGTTCACCAAAGGATCATTGGTGATATAAAAAGGAGAGAAGGTAGGTACATTGTATTTATGTACTGGTAATATTGACTCTTCTATCTATTTAACTTCTACAGGAGTGGATACAACACTGCAACATCATAGGCTTGGACACATGAGTGAGAAGGGGAGTGTTTTATTACTTCTTCTTTTCTGTTTGAGTTTATTGACCCAGGGATCATGTCTGTTTGGGTTTCCAGCAAAGCCTCTAAAACTATCGGCCCTCCTAGTAAACTAGAAGGCAACACAACACATAGAATGCGTTGGGAAGTCTCACCCGAGATAGATTTAATGGGTGGTTATAATAGTCATCTGTTTACAGCCTGGGATTGAGTGTGAGATATGAGAACTGTATATTGAACCACTATTATAACTTGTAAACACAATGTACTGTCATTTGAAAATACGAAGGAAATATAACAACTCATTCATTAAACATAACAATAAATGTTGAAGACAATAAAGATATGCATGCATTCATCACATAACATATTTGTTATTGTGGTTCACCCCCTCCTGGGCCATGTCCACAAATATTTGGCTCTTGGCTCTTTTATTATAGCATTTATGCATCTACAATGTCGCGCACATTACAATTATTCTCAGTTAGGTAAGATCTCTCTGAGGTGGACTAGATCACACCAGGATCCTCAACCTGTGATATAACCCTCAAGATCTACCCTCGTTCATCCTATCTAGTTCAACAACTTACCAAAATGAATCATACAGCAAAATATTACATATCGGTTTGCTACAACAGCTTCCTCTACAATAACAACTTATCTCTAGAAACAGTCAACCCTTATGATACCTAAGTATATATCCCCCCCCCCCTTATGATACCTATGTATCTATATTTATACATTTCTATCTCTTCATCCTTTACAATACGTTACCAAAAATCTAACCCTATCGTCATTAGGTCTTCCATGCATGCACAGGTGTTGTTCTTCCTTCCATATGTCTCTTTCCTCATGCATGATTTCTTTCCCAAACTCATCTTTCTTTATATTTTGTCCTACCTCCAACATGCTCCAAACACTGACATGTGGCTCATCCCGAGCCACCTAACCTTTATGTGCTTCCTCGATCTCCTTTGGTGATCGCCTAGAACTTTTCCTTGATATTTGTTGCTTGTGGTTGCGCCTACGCAGTCTTCTCCTTGAGTGTGTCCACTATCTGGACTGCAATTTCATCACTAATCAATTCCAGACACTCAGCTTGGGTCTATGCTATATGTGTCTTGGCTTCCTCTACTTTTTCCAAGACTTCTGCCACCCTCTCTTGAAATGGTTCCATTTGATCATGACACTCTTGTTTCTGTGTTTATGCAGTGGTGAGTTTTGCCTACAGTTTCTTCATATCCTATGTTTGTTTCACGTTCTATGTGATGGGAATTGTCTTCTTCCTCTGCTTGAGGTATTGGATGGTTGAGCTGATCCTTTCTTATTCCTTGTCCCACATTTGGATTTGTTGATCCTCCTCTAGCTTTTTCTAGAGTTGTGTTGCATTCGCAAACAAGTTAGTTTTTGTGCTAACCTGTCTCTCTATCTCTTGTATCTTATCTACGTCTTCCTACTTCCTTTGCTCCTTTACTGATGGTGGAGTAGTGGGTGTGAGTTTCTCTCAGAGATTCTTGATCTCCTTCTGATATTGATATATTTCCTACACAATCTGATCAATTGTTTCTACTGCTATGGTGTCATCCGTCTGCACGGTATTTGGGATATTCTCATATGTTCTTGTAAATTTATGCTCCAATACATTCTTGGACTCCCTTTCCTCTTGGGTCTCGAGCTTATCCTGCTCGCATATTATTTCCAGTGCGTCCTTCTTCTCCATTTCTTGCTATAATTCGGCTAATTTTGTGTGTGTACGAGACTGTACCTCATGGTTTACGCTAACCTTCAACTTGTGTAGAGCCTTGGATGGTATCTGTGTGTTAACGGGCGAAATTGACCATCTGTCAACTGAGAGAGTGGAATCGGTCCGGGGTTGTCTAATAATCCAAGCCGTTTGGGATGAACCACCCTGACGGGTTTAGCGGCTCTGTTAGCCGATCTAAGTCCTAAGAAAACAAAAAAAGAAAAACTACTCTAAACTAACTAATCTAACTAAAACTAAATATTAAAACAAACTACTAAACTAATCTAACTATTCTATATACAATCTACAACTAACACAATACTAACTCTAATGAATTAACTATCTAAAATACTAACATAAATAAACCTTATTCACAAAATATACAATATTCACAATTTACAGATTTAAATAAAACCTGAAAAAACTGATTAATATTCTGCCCTAAGACAGAGAGAGATATTTTTTGTTGATTTTATAATTTTATGAACAGAAATAAAACAAAAACTAACAAAACTAAACAACTAATATACTAATTCTAACTACAAAACTAACTAAACATATATCTAACTAAAATACTAATATTATACTAACAAATTAACTAAATAAATAACAAACTGACTTGGAGAAACACTCCAGATTTGTCCTGTATGAGATGATTGTCTCAGTTGATCGGAGGGAGGAAACCTGTACCAAATTATCCACTAGCTTCTCGTAAATGGGAAACTGCTACGCTCTTCAATATAATTACAGGACAAACAAGACATAAAAATTACAACAATC
The DNA here is from genome assembly GCA_000966675.3 of Picea glauca. Classification (NCBI taxonomy): domain Eukaryota; kingdom Viridiplantae; phylum Streptophyta; class Pinopsida; order Pinales; family Pinaceae; genus Picea; species Picea glauca. Next base: position 137,107 of record JZKD02S0636879.1, on the reverse strand, counting down.
ATATGATTTATAAATATTCACAGTTAGATAAACCTGTATGCAAAGACTTATACAAAAACGATTCAATTGATGAAGAAGAGAAATCTGTCATTCATTAACTGAAACCGAGTAATTGCTACATTTTTTAAAGTAATGAAAGAAAATAGATATGAATAAAACATTAATTAAATCATATCATCCTGCAATAGACTACGATAGCTAAAGTAGTCTATAATCAACTGCAAAGTGACATGCATAAACTTGAAACAAAAGATTGATATTATGAAAGCGAAAGCTGTAGCAAAACATCAACTCTTGTCTTAGTTTGTATTAGAAATCCATATACTGGTTCTCCCACAAGTGAGGATTCTCCTTATTACAAAAAATAATAAGTATTTAAAGACCTTCCACAGGGTAAAACATCCCTGTGGAAGTTATCAAAATTGTTTACATAAAATCTGGGAAGATATCCCAAGTCTGACTAAACTAGGAAACTAAAACACACAAATATCTCCTAGACTGTCCAGCATGTCCAATGAAATTTAGATGTACCTGAAAAGGGTAAAAAATGGACAAGTTAGAAGGGTGTTTTATTAATAAAATGATAAAAATCTAATTCTATAGATTAGCTACAGAATCTTGCGATTCTGTAGTTGGTCTAAACAAGACACAGAAACAACATTAAAATTAATTCAAATCTTTTTAAAAAATTAAATTCAACTAACATCTAATAGCTATTTGAAAACGAATCATTCAAATTGAAATTGTTATAATTAAAACAAATCATAGGCAATTGTTATGCTACCTCATCAACAGGAAACACGATCGAATCTAGACCAGATCATTTTCGAATCGACATAACTGTATTGACATAACAAACGATCCATACCACGAGTGAATTAAATCAAAACTGGCACATAAATGTTCACAAATGAAATCATAATGAGATCAATCAATAGGATCTGTAAGATTAGTTCGATCGTTTGTTATTTCTATTTGGGGCAAACAAACTCGATTGATATTGAACGAAACCATTCCTTTAAAAACGAATCATAACCAGATTTGACAAAGATAACGAATGTTGATCAATTCGTTTTGCAAATCAAACATAGCAGCATCTATAATACGAATCCAACTCATAAAACAATCTTTCCAACTCAAGATATGGGATAATCCAATCAAAATAAGAGCGAATCAAATAGTTGGGGTTTAACATAATTATTATGAATCAAAACCGTTCCATGATTCGGGCATGGATATCATTTGCACATGCTTAAATGAGAACATTGTTTTCATAAAAAACAGAGTCGTTCTTTCCAAATCAGAGCCGAACAGAGTTGTATTCCTGTTTTAGAAGATTACATGACACAACATATTAAAATATCGTAACAACCAAACTCATGAAATCGTTTCGAAAATCAAATCATCAAAACTCAATTAGGGTCGATGTGATCCGACTACAACGAAATCATACCAAATCAAATTATGATCGTGCTCTAAATTTAGCATGAAAACCTCCTGTTCAAGTTGGATACAAACAAATTCAATTGAAAGAAAACCATCGATTTCGTTAACTTAATAGACAAATGAATCAAATCTGATGAAAATCTATCAGTGGCTAAACTGGGTATGAGAAAATCGTGTATCCAAATCGAAACTTGATTTATTTTTAGCAAAGCGAAAACAATGTACAGGATGAACAACATTATGACAGAGCCATTTCGAATGATAGACATAGCTATTTGAAAACGAAATTCAAATCACTATATTAATCCGAGGAATTCATAAACTAAAATGATATCAAAATTCATACTTGTATGACGAGCAGATGGCTTGATCATGACATTTTGGAGTTGACAATGGCTGTGGCCAATTCAACATTCTTAAAAATGATGGAACCAGTGGTTCTCTGCTTCCTATCAGTTGCTTGAAGTTTGTCTCTTTGGCTGGTCAACACTGCAACTTGATTTTCCAATGATTGGATTTTCGATTGAAGTAGGGGAACGTCTATATAGTATCATTCCAACCACAAATCGCATTAGTCACAGGACGACTGTCCGGGCTTTGAAAGTGCAGGTGAGGTTTTGGTTACATTTCTGAGGGTTTCGTTAGGTAGTTTGATCCTAGGGTAGCTAGGATTATTCCTTAGGAAAGGGGGAAGATTGGAAACGAAGTCATAAGGTGGCTCAGAGCACAGACCCTGTGAGTAAGGGTACTCACTAGCTAGGAAGTGTTCTATGTCACAGTCTGAATCCTCACTAAGGACTATGGGCTTCTCCTCAACATTAGGTTTAGGCTTATTCCTATCCATTCTCGAGATAAGCCGAGGATTCTTTTTACCTTTGCCATCAACAGTAGGGTTACCCCTAACCTTTTTGCTCACAGGATTTTTTATAGCCTTAGCCTTGTCTGCTAAGACGTCAGGTAAGTCAATATTAGGGTCGATCGAGGGTTTAGGAGAAGGAAGTAGGACATGGAAGTGCAAAGGTGGCTTGACCTTGGTTTCACTGACCATAGGCTTGTCAACTTGGATCGGCTCGACATCAGCAAAACCATTTTGATAGATAAAATCCTTCCAGCTATCACCGTGGCGATTCAAGTGATGAACAACGATGAGTCTAATTAGGCCATGGTGGAACAGGATACTATCGACCTTCTCCCTTTTAAACCTTTTTGACATTTTATATAGGCTATGCCGAAAATAGAAAGGCATATTCAATGGATATCCCATAAAATTCATTAACAAACAAAGGTGGTAGAGAAAAACGAATCCATATCGACCCTCACAGGTCATGAATTGTTTGACCACCATCAAAATATCATGCCATCATGGTTTAAGCATGGATATGGGCATACCTCTGTCACAGGATGTGACCTTTCGCGAGATGAACAGTAGAGGCCATGGCACCTCCTCGACCTTAGAGTTTTTAAACCAATGTTGGCCCGAGGATGGTAACCCTGTAGCAGAACTAATAAACTCCTCATTGATTTCCAACTGAATGTCACCCACCTTGGCTCTATAGCCATCAAAAGTCAGGGTGAACTGTTGTGCAACAAATAAATTAAAACCCTCGAATCGTTGTGCAAAGGTGAGCCAACCATTATCCTCTAAGTCTTTCCAGGAATTGTCGAATAGTAGCAAGTCTTGGCTATCGTTCGGCTCGATTCACACCACTAGTGCCATGGAGCCGAGCACACGGTAAGCCCAGGGTTTGGATCATAGCACACACAGAAGCAGAGTGCACGAAGGGTTACCCGAGCTAGCAGAGGTAAAACAGGGATAAGGGATAGGCATAAATGACATCGTGCGAAGGTGGTGGAGCTATTTGTTGGCCATGCATAATAGTTATTGCCAATGGTACAACCGCCGACGCTTATGGCTGTTCAACCCACTATTGTATGGTTTAACAATCATGTCATTTGCCTGACCAATGAAACCAATGATAAGTGTATTAATCATTTGCACAAGCAATGGTTATACTAGTTTTAAAACCAAACAAATAAATCGAGACCACTACCAATGTTTTGACTATGTGACATGTGTTGTAACAATTCATATCAAGAGTTTAACCAATGTGCCAATGAGTTTTGAACTAGGTGTTATATCAAATGAAATATATCAAGGGTTTAACCATAACACCTATATATTTTATGAAACCAATGGTCAAGTAGATCAAATAAAAAAACATATTAATCCAATTGCCAATGAATCACAAACTCAATCAAACGAATATCCCCACAGTCTTGTAAACGAAGTCTCATTAACAAATAAGAACATCAAAAGCATAATGATCTTAGAATCTTGTCAATCATGTAACGATAAATAAATTGGAAAATATGATGAGCATATAAACAAGAGCGATCATAACAATCTAATGATGTTTTTAATATGACTTCAAAAACTAGTGTTTTCAGGCTTGCATACATGAAAACGAGAACCAAGGTAAGTGTGCAAACGCATATAAAACAATGGTGTGGTTTTATTGGAAAGATTGTGACGAAATCAAAGTTTGCAAAACACTGGTGTAGGCAGCTTATAAGTACAGTATGAAAATGCGAATTGGCTGCCAACAATGGCGACACACTAGGAGAAGAAGTTATCTCTGCCAATAGAACAAATTCAGATTGTGATAATGAGAAAATTTCTAACTCGAAGACAACAACCAGAAAATCGTATAAACATCATCATTAACCAAATATTCCAGCAGTGTTTAAAGGATGAAAACTGATAATAGTCTTAAGATAAGTGAGCCATGATATTAAAGTTAAAATCTCCAATATTGTTGACAGAGCCACTGCTTCCAGCAGGCGTCCATAGCCTCGACAGGGTTGTCATTTAACCCACTCTGACATCCATATCCTGCCAAGAAGTTCTAGATCAGAATAAAGGACATTAAAGAAGATTCTTATTTGAAAATTTTCATATACCTGACATTGCTTCGCTGCTAGCGGGCCTGTTCAGTACCCCAGTGAAGTTGTCTTGGCGTCATGCATGCATTTACCTGCTGCCAGCAGACCTGTTCAACATCCCGGTGGGTTTACAAGCACTTCCCACAACTCTATTAATGATTTATTTTGTCTTTCAAAGATATATAGTGGAGCGGGGTGACGCTGAAAATTATGTTATTTTTGACATATTTTTACAGACCTTGAAAGAATTTTATTTTTTTTAAATTGTCCTTCATTAATATTCATAGATGGTTTGTTTACAAAACCAACCTTCTAAGGCAGGGAGACATCTTCTGAGTCATTCCCTTAAGGAATAGGGACAACGTAAGAAGATAATGGATGATTGTGACAGGCTTTACTCAGAGATCATAATCAGTTAACTTCTTTCAAACAACGGTCTTTGCCAATACCGATGTAAATTTTAGAAGTATATAATTGATGTTTATACAATTTTCTTAGTGGTCATTTCAGTGAATTTTTTTTCTGTTTTTCTTTGTCTGAACAGTTCCAAAATTCAGGTATGTGTATTTCCAAAAGAAAAACTAGTAAGCATAAGGGAGAAATCAAAACACACTAACGAAGAAATATTTGAAAGCAAAGAAATCCACACAAAAAAAACAAAAAACAAAATACGTACAGAAGGTCCATCTGAAAACCTCATGCAACAAATCCTTGAAAGAAAGTAGAAAAATCTTGTTTGATGGGAAAACCGTCTTACTCGTGGTACCTTGGGTCAGGATTGATTCAGATTTATTTATCTCTTTACTTTCCATTTAAGATTTTCATGACGATACTGCGTTTTTGAAAATAAATGTTCAACTAGAAGTAAAGAGAAAAAGGATCAAGAGGACTTCCCTGACAACAGTCGTATTATGGTTCTCATGGTGCGCCCACTTGCGTTCATGACTACATTATTACAAAGAGAAATAAGGAGAAATAGAACTACAAGAAAACCTATTCCTAAACCTACCCTAACTATTGAACAAATCAGGATACTATGTGAAGTCATGTTTCCAATGTAGCCATCGGAGTAACTCTAATCCTGCAATGGAAACAAGATCAAGAATTACTGATAGAAATGATAATATATCAACAAATGATATAAACATATCACACTTACCTTCATAATCATCATCTAAAAATAAAGTAAGCATGATCTTACCATTTCCTTGGATATTCTTGTTGTACAAATCCTCCAGCCATTGCGCAATCTTGTCGTGATAAGGGTCATAATGGCATGGGTGAGTGTAAGTAGTTTTGAAAAACTCGTCAGGATTATGAGGAAA
>JZKD02S0636879.1:112566-125157 GCA_000966675.3 Picea glauca | reverse complement strand
TGTTTACATAAAATCTGGGAAGATATCCCAAGTCTGACTAAACTAGGAAACTAAAACACACAAATATCTCCTAGACTGTCCAGCATGTCCAATGCCATTCGGATGTACCTGAAAAGGGTAAAAAATGGACAAGTTAGAAGGGTATTTTATTAATAAAATGATAAAAATCTAATTCTATAGACTAGCTACGGAATCTTGCGATTCTGTAGCTGGTCTAAATAAGACACAGAATCAACATTAAAATTAATTCAAATCTTTTTAAAGAATTAAATTCAACTAACATCTAATAGCTATTTGAAAACGAATCATTCAAATTGAAATTGTTATGATTAAAACAAATCATAGGCAATTGTTATGCTACCTCATCAACACGAAACACGATCGAATCCAGACCAGATCATTTTCAAATCGACATAACTATATTGACATAACAAACGATCCATGCCACAAGTGAATTAAATCAAAACTGGCACGTAAATGTTCACAAACAAAATCATAATGAGATCAATCAGCAGGATCTGTAGGATTAGTTCGATCGTTTGTTATTTCTATTTGGGGCAAACAAACTCGATTGATATTGAACGAAACCGTTCCTTTCAAAACGAATCATAACTAGATTTGACATAGATAACGAATGTCGATCAATTCATTTTGCAAATCAAATAGAGCAGCATCTATAATATGAATCCAACTCATAAAACAATATTGCCAACTCAAGATATGGGATAATCCAATCAAAATAAGAGCGAATCGAACAATTGGGGTTTAACATAGTTATTATGAATCAAAACCGTTCCATGATTCAAGCGTGGATATCATTTGCACAGACTTAAATGAGAATATTGTTTTCATAAAAAATAGAGTCATTCTTTCCAAATCAGAGCTGAACAGAGTTGTATTCCTGTTTTAGAATATTACATGACACAACATATTAAAAGATCGTAACAACCAAACTCACAAAATCATTTCGAAAATCAAATCATCAAAACTCAATTAGGGTCGATGTGATCCGACTACAACGAAATCATACCAAATCAAAATATGATCGTGCTCTAAATTTAGCATGAAAACCGCCTATTCAAGTTGGATACAAACAAATTCAATTGAAAGCAAACCATCGATTTCATTAACTTAACAGACAAACGAATCAAATCCGATGAAAATCTATCAGTGGCTAAACTGGGTATGAGAAAATCGTGTATCCAAATCGAAACTTACTTTATTTTTAGCAAAGAGAAAAAAATGTACAGGATGAACATCATTATGATAGAGCCATTTCGAATGATAGAAAGAGCTATTCGAAAACGAAATGCAAATCACTATATTAATATGAGGAATTCATAAACTAAAATGATATCAAAATTCATACCTGTATGACGAGCAGACCGCTTGATCATGACATTTTGGAGTTGACAACGGCTATGGCCGATTCAACATTCTTAAAAATGATGGAACTAGTGGTTCTCTGCTTCCTATCAGTTGCTTGAAGTTTGTCTCTTTGGATGGTCAACACTGTAACTTGATTTTCCAATGATTTGATTTTCGATTGAAGTAGGGGAATGTCTATATAGTATCGTTCCAACCACAAATCAAATTGGTCATAGGACGATTGTCCGGGCTTTGAAAGTGCAGGTGAGGGTTTGGTTACATTGACGAGGGTTTCGTTAGGTAGTTTGATCCCAGGGTAGCTAGGATTATTCCTTAGGCAAGGGGGAAGATTGGAAACGAAGTCATAAGGTGGCTCGTAGCACAGACCCTGTGAGTAAGGGTACTCACTAGCTAGGAAGCGTTCTATGTCAGAGTCTAAATCCTCACTAAGGACTATGTGCTTCTGCTCAACATTAGGTTTATGCTTATTCCTAGCCATTCTCGAGATAAGCCAAGCATTCTTTTTACCTTTCCCATTAAGATAATTATGATTCCTCATGTCCCATAGTCAAAACATTGGTAGTGGTTTCGATTTATTTGTTTGGTTTTAAAACTATGGTATAACCATTGCTTGTGCAAATGATTAATACACTTACCATTGGTTTCATTGGTCAGGCAAATGACATGATTGTTAAACCATACAATAGTTGGTTGAACAACTATAAGCACTAGTGGTTGTACCATTGGAAATAACTATTATGCATGGCCAACAAATAGCTCCACCACCTTCGCACGATGTCATTTATCCCTATCCCTTATCCCTGTTTTACCTCTGCTAGATCGGGTAACCCTTTGTGCACTCTTCTCCTATGTGTGCTATGATCCAAACCCTGGGCTTACCGTGTGCTCGACTCCATGGAACTAGTGGTGGGAATCGAGCTGAACGGTAGGCAAGCCTTGCTACTATTCGACAATGCCCGGAAAGACTTAGAGGATAACGGTTGGCTCACCTTTGTACAACGATTCAAGGGTTTTAATTTATTTGTTGCAAAACAGTTCGCCCTGACTTTTGATGGCTGTAGAGCCAAGGTGGGTGAAATTCAGTTGGAAATCAATGAGGATTTTATTAGTTCTGCTACAGGGTTACCATCCTCGGGCCAACATTCGTTTAAAAACTCTAAGGTCGAGGAGGTGCCATGGCCGCTACTGTTCATCTCACGAAAGGTCACATCCTGTGATAGAGGTATGCCCATATCCACGCTTAAACCACGATGGCATGATATTTTGATGGTGGTCAAACAATTCATGACCTGTGAGGGTCGATATGGACTCATTTTTCTCTACCACCTTCGTTTGTTAATGAATTTTATGGGATATCCATTGAATATGCCTTTCTATTTCCGGCATAGCCTATATAAAATGTCAAAAAGGTTTAAAAGGGAGAAGGCCGATAGTAGCCTATTCCACCATGGCCTAACCAGACTCATCATTGTTCATCACTTGAATCGCAATGATGATAGTTGGCAAGCTTTTATCTATCGAAATGGTTTTGCTGATGCCGAGCCCGTCCAAGTTGACATGCCTATGGTCAGTGAAACCAAGGTCGAGCCACCTGTGCCCTTCCATGTCCTACTTCCTTCTCCTAAACCCTCGATTGACCCTGATATTGACTTACCCGACGTCTTAGCAGACAAGGCCGAGGCTATAAAAAATACTATGAGCAAAAAGGTTAGGGGTAACCCTACTGTTGATGGCAAAGGTAAAAAGAATGCTTGGCTTATCTCGAGAATGGCTAGGAATAAGAATAAACCTAATGTTGAGCAGAAGCACATAGTCCTTAGTGAGGATTTAGACTCTGACATAGAACGCTTCCTAGCTAGTGAGTACCCTTACTCACAGGGTCTGTGCTACGAGCCACCTTATGACTTCGTTTCCAATCTTCCCCCTTGCCTAAGGAATAATCCTAGCTACCCTGGGATCAAACTACCTAACGAAACCCTCGTCAATGTAACCAAACCCTCACCTGCACTTTCAAAGCCCGGACAATCGTCCTATGACCAATTTGATTTGTGGTTGGAACGATACTATATAGACATTCCCCTACTTCAATCGAAAATCAAATCATTGGAAAATCAAGTTACAGTGTTGACCATCCAAAGAGACAAACTTCAAGCAACTGATAGGAAGCAGAGAACCACTAGTTCCATCATTTTTAAGAATGTTGAATCGGCCATAGCCGTTGTCAACTCCAAAATGTCATGATCAAGCGGTCTGCTCGTCATACAGGTATGAATTTTGATATCATTTTAGTTTATGAATTCCTCATATTAATATAGTGATTTGCATTTCGTTTTCGAATAGCTCTTTCTATCATTCGAAATGGCTCTATCATAATGATGTTCATCCTGTACATTTTTTTCTCTTTGCTAAAAATAAAGTAAGTTTCGATTTGGATACACGATTTTCTCATACCCAGTTTAGCCACTGATAGATTTTCATCGGATTTGATTCGTTTGTCTGTTAAGTTAATGAAATCGATGGTTTGCTTTCAATTGAATTTGTTTGTATCCAACTTGAATAGGCGGTTTTCATGCTAAATTTAGAGCACGATCATATTTTGATTTGGTATGATTTCGTTGTAGTCGGATCACATCGACCCTAATTGAGTTTTGATGATTTGATTTTCGAAATGATTTTGTGAGTTTGGTTGTTACGATCTTTTAATATGTTGTGTCATGTAATATTCTAAAACAGGAATACAACTCTGTTCAGCTCTGATTTGGAAAGAATGACTCTATTTTTTATGAAAACAATATTCTCATTTAAGTCTGTGCAAATGATATCCACGCTTGAATCATGGAACGGTTTTGATTCATAATAACTATGTTAAACCCCAATTGTTCGATTCGCTCTTATTTTGATTGGATTATCCCATATCTTGAGTTGGCAATATTGTTTTATGAGTTGGATTCATATTATAGATGCTGCTCTATTTGATTTGCAAAATGAATTGATCGACATTCGTTATCTATGTCAAATCTAGTTATGATTCGTTTTGAAAGGAACGGTTTCGTTCAATATCAATCGAGTTTGTTTGCCCCAAATAGAAATAACAAACGATCGAACTAATCCTACAGATCCTGCTGATTGATCTCATTATGATTTTGTTTGTGAACATTTACGTGCCAGTTTTGATTTAATTCACTTGTGGCATGGATCGTTTGTTATGTCAATATAGTTATGTCGATTTGAAAATGATCTGGTCTGGATTCGATCGTGTTTCGTGTTGATGAGGTAGCATAACAATTGCCTATGATTTGTTTTAATCATAACAATTTCAATTTGAATGATTCGTTTTCAAATAGCTATTAGATGTTAGTTGAATTTAATTCTTTAAAAAGATTTGAATTAATTTTAATGTTGATTCTGTGTCTTATTTAGACCAGCTACAGAATCGCAAGATTCCGTAGCTAGTCTATAGAATTAGATTTTTATCATTTTATTAATAAAATACCCTTCTAACTTGTCCATTTTTTACCCTTTTCAGGTACATCCGAATGGCATTGGACATGCTGGACAGTCTAGGAGATATTTGTGTGTTTTAGTTTCCTAGTTTAGTCAGACTTGGGATATCTTCCCAGATTTTATGTAAACAGTTTTGATAACTTCCACAGGGATGTTTTACCCTGTGGAAGGTCTTTAAATACTTATTATTTTTTGTAATAAGGAGAATCCTCACTTGTGGGAGAACCAAGCTATGGATTTCTAATACAAACTGAGACAAGAGTTGATGTGTTGCTACAGGTTTCGCTTTCATAATATCAATCTTTTGTTTCACGTTTATGCATGTCACTTTGTAGTTGATTATAGACTACTTTAGCTATCATAGACTATTGCAGGATGATATGATTTAATTAATGTTTTATCCATATCTAATTTCTTTCATTACTTCAAAAAATGCAGCAATTACTCGGTTTCAATTAATGAATGATAGATTTCTATTCTTCATCAATTGAATCATTTTTGTATAAGTCTTTGCATACAAGTTTATCTAACTGTGAAGATTTATAAATCATATGATTGTTGTAATTTTTATGTCTTGTTTGTCCTGTAATTATATTGAAGAGCACAACAGTTTCCCATTTACGAGAATCTAGTGGATAATTCGGTACAGGTTTCCTCCCTCTGATCAGCTGAGACAATCATCTCATATAGGACAAATCTGTAGCATTTCTCCAGGTTAGTTTGTTATTTATTTAGTTAATTTGTTAGTATAATATTAGTGTTTTAGTTAGATATATGTTTAGTTAGATTTGTAGTTAGAGTTAGTATATTAGTTGTTTAGTTTAGTTAGATTTTGTTTTATTTCTGTTCATAAAATTATAAAATCAACAAAAAATATCTCTCTCTGTCTTAGGGCAGAATATTAATGAGTTTTTCAGGTTTTATTTAAATCCGTAAATTGTGAATATTGTATATTTTGTGTATAAGATTTATTTCTGTTAGTAGTTAGATAGTTAATTAGTTAGAATTAGTATAGTGTTAGTTAGTTGATTGTATATAGAATAGTTAGATTAGTTTAGTAGTTTGTTTAATATTTAGTTTTAGTTAGATTAGTTACTTTAGAGTAGTTTTTCTTTTTTTGTTTTCTTAGGACTTAGATCAGCTAACGGAGTCGCTAAACCTGTCAGGGTGGTTCATCCCAAATGGCTTGGGTTATTAGACAGCCCTGGACCAGTTCCACTCTCTCAGTTGACGGGCGATCAATTTCGTTCGTCAAAAAATGGCGCTAGAAGGAGGGTCGACTGACAAGTTGGCCTTGTAGGAGCCTTTATTTTAAATGTATTCAATTTCCCCCATGGCTCCCCAAATCATTGTGTTGGAACATGCTTTCAAATTTTCATTACTCGATGTTCCCAACGAGACAGTCTCTCGCTTGTCCAAACTCACCTTTGATGGTGAAGGAAATTTATCTACTAAAGACCACCTTAACAAGTTTTGGTGCAAGTGCATCAAACATGACATCTCAGATTTAGGAGTTTTATGCAGACTATTCGCTTTCACTGACCATAGGCATGTCAACTTGGATGGGCTCGGCATCAGCAAAACCATTTCGATAGATAAAAGCTTGCCAACTATCATCGTGGCGATTCAAGTGATGAACAATGATGAGTCTGGTTAGGCCATGGTGGAATAGGCTACTATCGGCCTTCTCCCTTTTAAACCTTTTTGACATTTTATATAGGCTATGCCGGAAATAGAAAGGCATATTCAATGGATATCCCATAAAATTCATTAACAAACGAAGGTGGTAGAGAAAAATGAGTCCATATCGACCCTCACAGGTCATGAATTGTTTGACCACCATCAAAATATCATGCCATCGTGGTTTAAGCATGGAGATGGGCATACCTCTATCACAGGATGTGACCTTTCGCGAGATGAACAATAGCGGCCATGGCACCTCCTTGACCTTAGAGTTTTTAAATGAACGTTGGCCCGAGGATGGTAACCCTATAGCAGAACTAATAAACTCCTCATTGATTTCCATCTGAATGTCACCCACCTTGGCTCTACAGCCATCAAAAGTCAGGGCGAACTGTTTTGCAACAAATAAATTAAAACCCTTGAATCGTTGTACAAAGGTGAGCCAATCGTTATCCTCTAAGTCTTTCCGGGCATTGTCGAATAGTAGCAAGGCTTGCCTACCGTTCAGCTCGATTCGCACCACTAGTTCCATGGAGTCGAGCACACGATAAGCCCAGGGTTTGGATCATAGCACACATAGGAGAAGAGTGCACAAAGGGTTACCCGATCTAGAAGAGGTAAAACAGGGATAAGGGATAGGCATAAATGACATCGTGCGAAGGTGGTGGAGCTATTTGTTGGCCATGCATAATAGTTATTGCCAATGGTACAACCACCGGTGCTTATAGTTGTTCAACCGACTATTGTATGGTTTAACAATCATGTCATTTGCCTGACCACTGAAACCAATGGTAAGTGTATTAATCATTTGCGCAAGCAATGGTTATACCATAGTTTTAAAACCAAACAAATAAATCGAGACCACTGCCAATGTTTTAATAAGCCAAGCATTCGTTTTACCTTTGCCATCAAGATAAGTATGATTCCTCATGTCCCCCTGTCGATACCATACTTATTCTTCATTTCTTCCACTGGTGCTTTCTCCTTGGCTTTGTTGTCAATAAACTGTGTGGGATCCATGCCCCAAGATGGAAACCCTGTTATGTTCTCAATAAGCTCTATGTCTATCGAGACAAGATTGTCCAACCATATGTCCCCGCCATGTGTGACTGCCAATAATTGTTTTATGCACCCGCTTGTGTACTGACCTCTACCAAAATTGGGTAGATCCAATAGACCTAAAATTCTTGTTTTATCCAATCCTGTTTTCCATTAGAGTGGTTGATCGATCGGTTCCCCAACTGGATTTGTGCCCATAGTCTCTAGGTATACTCTCTTTGCAAATTTTAGAAACTTGTTTGTGTCTACTACATCGTGGTATGAGTATTTTATCTTGTCAATATTCCCTAGCAAGCCTGATTCCACTCATACCCCATCTGGTATACGTGGTAGAATGATGGATCTGATGGGTTTCTTGCAAGGTGACCTAGGTACCTACTGCTTATCTTTCTTCGGTGGTGGTTGGCTCGAGGTTCCAGTGGCTGCTGTTTGTGGTTTAGAATACCATTTCGACCAACCCCTGACATATTTTATTGTTCCTTTCAGTGGGTGGTCTGATATAGTTGTTTGAGATTCATTTGGTTCGACCGCTGCTTCCATATTTAGCATAATTCCATTGACTCTCATAACTTCTTCAGTTTTCTCTGGTTGTGCCTCCTTCAGGGATTATGCATCCTGGTTATTTTTCTCCTATGCCTCTGTCGACATATCTATATTCATGGCCTCTTCTGTTGGATGTTGGGTTTCTTCCAGTATAGGTGTGGGGTTCGTCAGTGTTGTGTCTGGGGTTGGTATTTCATCGATACTAACGATATCTGGCAGTTGTTTTTCGCCTTCTTCCAATTGTACCTGTGACCTGGTTCTAACTCCTGCTTGTCTAGCACTCTGGCTTACTACTGCTTGCTTTGGTGGTGCCATGGTGGTGAATGTTGAACTTTTGTTGAGTTTGAATGGTCTTTGTGAGCTCTGTGAACTATGCTCTCTGCTCCTTCATCTCTATCTCTCTCTGTTTGTTCTCTTATCACAAATAGATTCTTTGCTCCCGCTTTCTTGCATTGTATGGGCATCGTAGGAAATTTTTCGAGGATGCTACCTTAATTATGGGTTCAATGCATATCTGACTCTTCCGTAGTTTCCATTACTCTTTTGTTTCATCTCCAGTTGGTGCGATTAATGTGGTGTCCCATCAATCCTTTCCTTCATTAAATTTTGTATATCTCTGTCTCTTCATATTGCTTTTGTCATCTTTCTCTTTCCCGCTTGTTTCCCTTTTGACCTGGCCGTTAGCCTTATCCTCACCGATCTTGTGTCCCTAATCATTCATTCTCTTTCTTCTTCCAATGCACTGTGCCTCTGTTGGTGATTTTTAATATATTATACATTTTTTTTTATTTTTTTTTTACTACACAGTGGGTGGTCGACTATCTTTGTATAGCTTCGGTCGGATCTTGTTGATCATCCCTTTGAGTTATGTTCCTGATAAGTCTTCCAACTGTACATCTCCTCCATCTGTGATAGATTTTTCTTTGTATGGTCCTAACCAGTGCATTCTGAGCTTTCCTAGGTGTTGAAACGATTTGTTGTCATACATTAGTACTAGATCTCCTTCCTTGAAGGTTTTCTTCTTGATGTGTCTATCATGCCAAGATTTGTCCCTTGTTTTATGAAATTGTTGGTGAAACCCTGCTAAGATCCGGTCTTCCTCCATGGTCATTAACTAATTTAGTTGCTCCTATATTGTGCCTTGTTCTGTCATATGTGTGAGTTCTTCTACACGCAAGCTTGGTACTAAAAATTCTAATGGCACCATTGCTTCTTGGCCATATACCAGTTTAAATGGAGTGTGCCTTATCAACTTTTTTCACGTAGTCCTATAGGCCCACAATACTACTGGTACTTTGAGTTCCCAATCGTTCATGTTGACGTTAAATATCTTTGTCAGTGCATTCTCAAGTATTTTGTTAAATTCTTCCAACATTCCATTTTCCTGTGGGTGATATGGTGTGCTTTTTTGATGATGGACTTCAAACTCTTCAGTCATAGCATTGATGGTACTATTTATGAAGTGTGTGCCTTGGTCGCTCATCAAAACTCTTAGGCATCCAAATTGAGTGATTACTTGTTCAAATAGAAAATGTGATGTTGTTTCTACACTACAATCCTTCACTGGTGCAGCTTCCGCCCATCTTGTTAGGTACTCTATCGCAGTGATAATGTACCTAGATCCCGTTCATTTTCCTAGTGGGTTGATTGGTCCCACAAAGTCTATTTCTCACTTATCGAACACTTGCAATGTTACCTGTGGTCATAATGGCATTTTGTCCCTTCTATTGGGTTTACCTACCCTTTGACAGACATCGCATCTCTGGAAGTGCTCCTTCGAGTCTCTGTAAATGGTCGGACACCATAGTCCTGTGCGCAATACCTTATGCATGGTAGTTTTTCCTACATAATTCCCTCATGTTATTCCCTCATGGGTTTCTACAAGACTCTTGGTCTTTCATGTTCTAACACATACCTTTGCAAGATGCTATCTGTGCCCATTTTATATAAGTGTCCTATGATTTGTTAATAGTCTGCAGCTCAGACTACCAGGTTTTTCTTCTGTGCGGTGGTAAATTATTACGGTGCAGTACCTGTTCTCAAGTACTGAATGATATCCACAAATTAATGGTAAATGATATGGACTAAAAATACATGTGCATCGAAAATTTTTCCTCTAAGTTTGTAGGTTCTTCTCCATTTGTGACCCTTGATAGGTGGTCAAGCCCTGCGTTCAATTTTCCTGGCTTAACTATTACTTCAAAGTCAAATTATTGAAATAGTAGTAACCATATTCTCCCCCCCAACACTGACTTGTTGACTATGTATTTAAGGGCTGAGTGATATTTGAACATCTTAAAGTGTTTTCCCAATAAGTAGTGTCTGAACTTTTGCAGTGCATAGACCATAGCTAGGCCTTCTCTTTCTGTAGTGTTATAGTTTTGTTTTGATTCTAATAACTTTCTTCTTGAAAATGTTATCGGGTGATCCAAGTATACCACTCTTGTTTGCACCAAGATAACTCCAAGTTCCATGGATGATGCATCTACATCCATGTGGAATGTCTTCTCTCAGTTTGGAAATACTAATATTGGCGCAGTGACCATCTTTTCCTTAAGGGCATCCAGACCATGTTGACACTGAAACTTTGTATCCTTTCTTAACATCTTTTCCATTGGTTTAGTAATCTACACATACCCTTTGATAAAATTCCTGTAGTATAATGTGTGTCCCAATATCGCTCTTAGCTAACAGTTTGTTTTTGGTGGTGTTAAGTTAACAATTACTGCAATCTTTGCAGGATCTACTAGTAAACCTTGTTTGCATACTATGTGGCCCAATAGTATCCCAAACAGTGTTCCAAATATGTATTTCTTTATTTGCAATGATATCTGGCACTGCCTTCATCTTTCTAACATCAGTTGTAAGAATTCTACATGGTATTTCAACAAACTATAGACTATCCAATCATCCAGGTACACCTCAAGAAATTGGTGAATGAATTCTTTAAATGCGGTGATGACTACTCTAGAGAATATTGTTGGTGCATTATTCATTCCAAATGGCATGAATGTGTACTATTAGGATCCCCATTCTGTAGTGAATGTGCTCTTGTATCTATCTTCCTGTGTTATCTTGATTTGGTGGTAGCCTGAGAATCCATCAGTAAATGAGTAAACTTCATGTCCTCCTACGTTCTCTAACACTTCATCCGTAAAAGGTGTAGGGAATGGGTCATGTAGGCATGCATCGTTCAACTTCCTCAAGTCGACACATATCCTTATCCCTCCTTGTTTTTTATCATGCACTACCATCGGGCTTATCCATTCTGATTCTTCGACCGATTCTATGATTCTGACTTCGAGCATCCTGTCGATCTCATCTTTGACTTTCTGCTTATATACTGGGTTCAATCTGTATGGTCATTGTCTGATCAGTCTAGCTTCGGGTATGAGTGGTATCTTCATCTCTCCTAGCTCTCTTTCGATACCCTTCATCTCTGTAAATGTTGTGGGAAATAGGTTGTTGTATTCATGCAATAACTCTGTTATGCTTTCCACTGTTTCCTCCTCCCAGTAATCTCCAATGTTGGCCGTTTTGGGATGCTCGACTGTCCCAATGTTGACTTTCTTTACCTTTATTAGTGTGGCAATCACTTTTGATTCTATAGGTGTTCCCTCCACTTATCTTTCACCTTATTCTTCTTCAATCTGAATATCACGCTGATTGTCTTCATCTGGTGCTTCATCTTGCACATGGTAACATGAAAACAATTCCTTGACCATATATTTGTTCCGCTGGTGTTCCTCTATTATGTGCTTGACTTCTAGTTCCTTGATGAATATCATGCCTCTTATCTATTTCAGAGTTGCATCTATGTTGGGGTTCTCATGCTCGAATGATAAAGTGACTGTGAAATTATGTTTCAATGTCGTCCAGGTTACAATTCCTTTGTGCAATTCTTGGTCTGTGTACCAGTTCCCTAGTATGACCTCTAGAGTGTGTATGAAGTGATGAGGCCATTCCTATGGGGGTGTCAATTTCCACAACATTTTTCACTTCTCCAAGTGTTTCGTTGGTTCCCCCTATCCATTGTACCTCTGTTGCTTGTTGTCTTTTTGTTTTGTGTTGAACCCTATGCGCAATAACTGCTTACATTGGCACCAATCTGTGATTGTCTCTTTATGTACGCCCCATCATCTTGCAGGTGTGTCCGTGAGTGCTATATCAAGTGATAATAGTCTATGATTCTCCAATACTTCGTCTTCATACTATGACAAGAAGGTTTCCAAGTCGTTTACTCCATGGAAACTAGGTGGTTCCCCGATCTCTATGTCCACCCATCTTATTGCGCGATCTATGTTAATTTTTCAAAATCCCACCCAGTTTCAGTCTCGCTGATTTTTCAGTCAAATTTAAATGCCAAACTCAGTTTCAGCACTGTTTCAGCATATGCTACAGCCGTGTTTCAGC
>JZKD02S0636879.1:78672-89379 GCA_000966675.3 Picea glauca | reverse complement strand
TCCACCTTCCCTAAAAAATAGGAAACCAAATGTGAGGTGGATTCTCACACTTAATTACTTTCTTTTTCATGAATATTAATAATAATTCATGTGCACATGATTCTCACACTTAATCAATTTCTTTTCCATGAATATTACTAATAATTCATGTGTATTTAGTATTTTTGCCTTCATGTAATATATCCCTCCTCCACATTGACTAAGGATTGTGACATAGGTTATTCCATGGTGTCAAGGTGTATGCAACACTTAGGGCGAGGTACCTAATTCTACAAATTTCATGTGTAACAGAATGCCCCCTAAAGTGTGAGGTCAGAAGAGAGAATGATGGCTGAAACACTTTACAAATATTTAAAGCAAGGGTGTGGACTCGGAGAACCTGGTAGAAGTTGCAACCAAACATCCAAAAAATATTATGACATGTTTCAAACCCAAGGCAGGCATACCTATGCTTGGATGATAAAGACTTGCAAGATATGGCCGCCATAAAATACACTGCGGATCCATAATTATATTGATAAAAGGTATAGCCACAAAGAATACAATGTGGATCTATACTCCCATGACCTGAACTAATTTTATCCATGAAGAATACACAGTGGATCTATGAGATGACAAGACATAGCCACAACCAATACAAAGTGGATCTATGTGACAGTATATGTGTCATTGTTAAAGAGATACTCCATCGCAACCTGGGCAAAGTACATATCAGAGTGAGCACTCAACCTAGGGTCTTATTACCGATCTCAATGTAGTACAAATCTAACCATGTGAATAGATGTCCTAATGTCGAACATGAAAGAAACCACTTGATTATCGGTTGATGATGTAAATCGTTAACAAGCGTGAGGGAGATCACTATTGATGTCAATGATTCCGAAGGTACTCTAGTACATTCCAAAGAATGTGAATGGATGAGATGAAGTTGAACATCTGTGGAATCATTCAATCAGAGGTTAATGATGTAAACCCACTGTCGGATGTGAGGAGGAATGCCATTGAGGCATACAGGTCCCAAACTACTAATTGGTTTCTAAGTCTAGTTCTTGGATAATGTGTTGAATTTGATAGGAATAGACTAGTCGAATGAGGGCTTTGATGTATCCCCCTTCAACGACACAAAATGGACACAAAGATGTAATTGGTAGATCAAATGAACATGGACTGAGATGGGTATTGAGACAAGATATTTGTGATGGTTGACTCTCGATGTGGATACTTCCCTTGAACACTAAAGCACAACAACAGAAACATGACATGGACCAAAACACGATGATGCAGTCGATACTGTGACTTTCGTCAGGTGACCCAAAGGAGTAAGAAAAACTCAGAGGATTGGTTCAGTGTAGAGGTTCAGTGGATTAATATGTGTGCAAAGACAAAGTGCCATGTTTAAGGGAGACTCTAAGAGTTACTGGTAATGTTTTCAAAACCTTCTTGGCTTGCTTCTTTCAATTTTTTCCCCCATCCAGATAGACGAGTACCTCTTTTTAATTTAACGATCTCGAGGAGGGTAACACATGCTCGACATAACTCACCTTCGGTAAGTTCCTCTTCCTTTGTTTAACAAACTGGAATAAGTAAGGGTTCGATCCCATATGGGCTTGCTGATGTTTGTTTAACGAGTCCAAAGATAGAAAACTCAAAGGTTTTTCATGATTATAGAGTCTGGAAAAACACTTAAAAGAGAACTCTCTCAGTTCTTTTTTCATAAAGTAGTATGATGAGACCGAAAAAGAGATAAACTATCACTCAATAGACGTTTTCTTCAAATACTTTAACGAGCGTGAAGAGATCAAGGTCACTCAGCAAGCTTTTCATGTTTAGAGAGTCTGAAAAGAACTTAAAGATGACTCCAATGTTGTCCTTTTTCATAATGTTAGTCTTGCGAGGATGAAAAAGAGATAAATTATCACTCGAAAGACACCCTTTCAAACTTTTTAATGAGTGAGAAAGGAAGCAAGATCACTCGACAATCTTTTCATGTTTAGAGAGTCTGAAAAGAGCTTAAAGATTACTCTAGGGGGTTCCTTTTTCGTGTATCCATACAGGTCTGAAAAAGAGATAAAAGTTTACCCATATGCATTCTCATGTATTTACGAGCATGAGAAAGAACAAAGACTAAGCTCGGTATGCCCCCAGCTTGACAGCTAGTGGCTTAACTCCAAAATGATCATTAAAGGTTGGAGACATGCCCTCCAAGCTTCAATTCATTCACCGACTTTGAGTTTGTCACCAATTTCTCTAGTAGATGAGAAAAAGGAGAAGGGTGGATGAAAAGAAGGTTCAAGAGAGGTGACTATTTCATTTTTTAACGAGCTTGACATAGGAAAAGAACTATGCTCAGGGTTCTGTGTTCAATCCCCAGATTGTTGTTTCATTTTTTAACGAGCTTGCTACATAGAGGAAAACTATGCTCCTGGCCTCTGTTTCATTTTTTAACAAGCTTGCCACAGAGAAGAGAAACTATGCTCATTGCTCTTCTTGATCATGGCTTCTAAGAGAATAATGCTCTGGAAGGATACCATGTCAAGGGATAAAACTCGATCATGGCTTCCAAGAGATCTTCATTGGATGGAAGATAACACTCTGGAAGGAACACATGTTGAGGTCCGTGACAGGGGTAAGGAGATCAGGCTCCAATATCCCTACCGAAGAAATCACCATGTCAACTACTGGATCCAAATCATCCGAAGTCGAAGGCATGGGAGACAATAGAAAATCAACATCAGGAGAGGAGATAGACTGTATATCTACTCAAATTTCTTCATGAGGGGGAAGAAAAGAGGATCGATGATGGTTATCATCCTGAGGTAGCTTGTCAATGCTCAACAATTCCATGATAGATTCATCCGAGGGAAAATTTGGGGAAATGTAATCGATCGCAGATGACAAGGAATTCAACCTTGATTGCATCAAGGAACCGTTAGGTGCCAACAAATGTTGGTCATATGATGAGGGAGAAGTGGATTGGATAGAAACATATGATGTTTTAGCTGGACTAAGTGGCATGGTGTCACCTACTACATCGAATTCCAATGGACTAGGTATAATCCAAGGGTCAGATGATTCCAAAGATTGATAAGCTGCGGTCGAAATCATATCAATGGTGGCAATATGATGTGTAGTAGGTGGAAGTGGTGTAGGGAAGGTACCCATGAGGATAGAATCTTTCAATAAGCCAACACCAATGCTTTCATATGTGATCTTGTGGTCTCCCAAGAATGGAATATTGTTGGTAGTAGGAGCGCGAGCATCGGTCGTGCAGAAATCCAACTGATCAATAGTGACATATTTTCCTTGATGAGGAAATCATACACATCGAAAGACCGACAAGGCAATGACAGTCATAGCATAAAACCAACTTCTTCTAAGTAACTAGTTGTAATCGAGGGGATCATCGACCACCTCGACATCAACAGTAACAGTTTTTCCACCCAATTGGATGGGCAGGGACTGTAAAATCCCATGGGGATGAAAATCTCAACCATCGAAGGCACGTAACATCATTGGGGATTTGTTAAGTGCGGGTGATTTTAAACCTTTCTAACACGCTAAAGACATGACACAAGTTGAGGCTCCCTCATCTAGAATAGTTTGGTGTATTTGTTGATTGTGAACAACAACATCAACTTGTAAAACAAGTTGGTGGGAGATTCGAGACGCATAATTGTCCAGGTTAAACATGATATGGTTGGACGAATCAGGATCAACAATGCCAATAGCAGCCAAGAGCGTTCTACGTTGACTGGGGTAGTGTTGTAGAACTTCTAACGAAGACATAGCACAATGTGCTTGAGACAAATCTTCAACAATGTTGTAGTTCTGGGTGGCACGTGAACTAGGATTAAAGGTAGCTTTACGTATAGTTCTCTTAGGAGGTCGTAAGATAGAGTTGAATGCATTTTTCTCAATCTGAAGTGGTCCAGCTGGAGGATTAGCCGATGGAAGACTAACGAATGATGGTGATGAATCCGGTAAAGTACTGGTACCGTTAGTGTCTTTTCCTTTTTTAGGGTTACCTGGTGTGTCATATGTCTTAGAGAGAGTGTTCAAATTAATCCCATTAAACATATAAATATGTGCACTCGATGAGGCCTCATCATTAGGATGGCTAGAACTGCCCCCAGGAGAGGAGATTTGAGCAACCATGGATTGTTTTTGTGGAAAAGGTTGAGTAAGCACAACGAGTTGTGACTTTCCTTGGAAAATTTCAGCCACTTCATTGCGAAGTGGATAGTCTTGAGTTTAGTGATCATCACCACAAATGATACATGGGAATTTCAGTTTCTGTTGTGGTTGCGTTTCAGTAGCAGGTGTTTGATCTTGATTTTTTGGATGTTCATTGTTATTTTTTGATTTATTCTTTGTCTTCTTCTTACCTTCAGATTGTTGTGAAGGGGCATATTGAACTGTAATCACCTCAGATATCTGATTTTGGGGGGAGGTAGAGGAGAGTGTGAGCGATTGGGAAGTAGATTGAGTGCTGACAGAATCGATAACGCCATTTTCATGAGATGATGATGACGGCTTAGATGGATCGTTATTAGCTCGAGTAGCATTCAGAATCAAATCATACAAAGTACCAGATTGCGAATAAACCAAATCTAAGTACTGATCCCGAGCAATGGCTTGTTCCTCCGTGACCGCGCCACCCATAGTGACATCGCAAGTGATCGGGGGTAAAAGTGATTTAGTAAACCATTCCGCCAATAATATGTTAGGAATGATTACCTTGATCATCCCTCGTCGTCACCTCCACTCGTGAATATGGTCAGATATATGCACAGAGTCAGTTTGACGAAGGGAGGTCAAGAGTTCAGTACCCGTCTCATAGCGAATAGGTAGTTGAAAGTGCGTGAGGAAAGACATGGCAAGTGAATTGAAATTATGAAAAGAAGCACGTGGTAGTTCAATATACCACTTTGTTGCCAAGCCTGTAAGTGTGCGCTGGAAAAGATGCAAACATACAGAATTATCCACGAGGGAGTTTGATGAACACCAAAAATGGAAAGTCATCACATGGTTGTTTGGATCTTTGCCAAATTTTTCGTCAAATTTTGGAATATCATAGGGAAGTTTAGCTGGAATGACTAGCCAAACCGGTGAATGAAAAATAGGATCATTAGTTAACCGAGACAAGTCTTGGAGATCCAGAGTCACAAGGAAAGGTAGTTGTCGATTAATTTGTGGATGATACTGGTGCGGCATAGGAATACTAGTAGTACCATAAACTAGGTTAGGTGGATAGTTGTAACCAGTAGGTCCTCCTACATACGGTTGTTGTTGGCCAGGATAAGCAGGATTCGATGATGGACGAGAAAAGTTTGCATAACCCAGTGGGTTGTGAGCATTATAGGTCGGGTGATTTGCTTGCCCATGAGGAGGATAAAAAAATTTCCCTTGAGTATGGTAAGGAGTAGATCCCAGAGGAGGATACACATTAGACCCATGAGGAGGATGAGACTATGATCCCGGAGAACTCCAGGTGGTGTTTGGGATGTCACCCGGATAAGGTTGTCTATAAGATGTTCTGGAAGGAGAAGCATTTGATACTCCTCCTAGTGGATTATGATATGAGTTCCCCCCAACATGGGGTTGAATAAAAGTGCCTCCTAAATATACTCCCCAGGATTGTGAAGGGTTTCTAGCAAATGAAGGTTGCCCCCCTGCCAGCGGTGGATTTACGACCGAGGTATGGCTGGCAAATGAAGGTTTCCCTCCAAGAGGAGCATGAAAAGGGGGATGTCCCCCGGGAGGGGTAGGCCTGCCATAGAATGGTAGTTCTCCAGGAGGGAAAGGTTCATTAGATGGTGGTTTCCCTCCAACCAGTTGTGTTTGGCTAGTAGGGGTCTGCATTCTCTGCTGAAAAGATGTCCCAATAGGATCGTGTGGAACATGCGAAGATATAGAGTAAAAGCTTGTAGAAATGGGGGTATGGATTGAAGTGCCTTGGATATGACTAGAGGTGATGAGTCCAGCATTAGGATGGACTTGTGCCATCATAATAGTAGGGTTAGTCACCTGATTGACTGGGTGATTCATTGTTTGACCAAATGGTCCAGTTTCACCAAGGGGGTCATGAGGATGAAAGGGTTGTCGAAAGGATTTGAAATGCTCATAGAGTTTGCGTTCTGATGAAGTCCTCCATATAGAATGAGCAGGTGTGGGATTGGTATCTATTGCGGTGCTAGGACTAACAGGAGTCCTATACTCATCACCAAAGATTAGTTCTGTGGATCCCATATATGTTTCGGTAAAAGTTCTCTCCAGTAATCATGGGACCTCTTCATCTATGATGTTCCCAAGGGAGTCCAAATGAAGAAAAAGTGGTTCGAGAGGGGTTACCGACACATATGTAGTGTGAGGAATGGGATTTTCAACCATAACCAAAGAGCCTTCTGAGTTATCTAACGGAGGAGCAATAACACTTCCAGCGTCGGATTGATTTTCTACCTCCCTATGGTATTTGTCTTCTGGAGGGTTAGGAGGTAAGGGTTGATAGCCTTCCATAGGTATCCCTTGCATCCTATGTGATCGTTGAAGACCTTTATCGTATATAGGCTCAATTTTGGAGAATAATAGAGAACACTGAAAATTTAGGGCCAACTAACAAAAATAAACAACATACGCTAATAAAAACTAGGAATCAACCAAGCAAACAAAACTTCCCTTGATGATCGTACTAGTTGGTGATGAAATCCAACATCGCATGATCAAGTCGAGAAGGGGCTAGGATATGGTGGAATAGTTACAATGGTGACCTGCTTAATGGACTTTCACCTTGGTGCAAGCTTCCACGTAGTAATTGTGGATTTACCCTCCAAGGAGCTCGAGTGAGTTTGACCAATGTCTGTTCCAGGTACAGTGAGACTTCCCTTCACCATCACCTTGTGTAAGTACCTAAATATTATGGCAACTAAAGACACCAATTCGTAGTTAGTCCCTGGGCGGGTACAGTCGACAGTCCGATCCAAACATATGGGCGGGATAACAAGTCCAAAATCAACCCAAGAGGCTCCCACACATAATTGTGGGTATACCTTCAAGTGACCCCCAATATACGTTACGACCACTACAAACAGTTGAACCACAGAGGGATAATATCTGTAATTCGCCCGAATGTGACCTCGTTCGTCACCCCTGTGTGAGAGGAGGATCCCAAAAAACCGATACGAAAATTGGATTTGACTCTCCCTAGCTCAGGATGCTAATGTTTGTTCTGGAAACTTTGGATAGTTGTACTCACAGCCTAATCCAAAGTGATAATCCTAGTCTAATGTTGGTGGAAGATCCTAAAAATAAAAAATGTTCTAGATAATTTTTAATTAGCATTCATTTTTACAGTTGTTCTTTACTCAAAGGGTGCATGAAAGTGAAACTGATGGAATGATGACTCAATTCCCAAAAAATATGCATAAAACATGATAAGCAATCGTTTCTTTTCAATGAACGCCTATTTAAGGGAGAAAGAGTTGTTTTCACTATCAAACACTAATATGGAATGTCCTCAATCAATTGGTTCTCAATCGAATCCAATGTAATGATGAAACATTTTAGAAATTCCTTCTAATATGCAAACCAATCACTAAGATGTATCTTTGTTGTTTGTATGTGAATGATGATTAATTCAATGCAAAAATTTTCCTACCAACTACTCTTTCAGATCAAGGAGATTCGGACAAGCATAAGCAGATTTTGCACAAACAACACACCCTGTTGCTATGATTGAAACAAGAAGCAAAAAGAAAACAAAAGATAACAAAGAAAATCAAACAATTCACACAAAAGAGAGTTTCTTAAGAAAAAAATGACCTCAAAGAACCAAATGAGATGATTCAAAGATTTCTAATGTCCTTCACCAGAGTTTCTACTCAGTCAGATAAGAGAGAAGAAAGCAGTGGATTGATTCCAAGTTCTCAATAGGAGCAAAAACTAAAAATAAGGAAGAAGGTCAAAAAATATGAACAACAAAGTGATTATTTCTCAGAAAGCAGAGTGTCAAAGGTCAATAGGAAGAAGTATTGGAGCACAAAGAAGCTGAGCAAGGGAAAAAACAGAGACTAAACTTCAGAAAAGACAAATCTGGAAGGTTTTTTTGCAAAGGAATGGGTGGCACTCTAGTATAAGGGGCACCAGAGCATTATAACGCTCTGTTCAAAGCCAACAGGGAGTGCCAACACTCTGCTAACATGGGCAGGGGAGAGCCAGGCTTCAAAAACTCAGAAAATTGTCCAAAAAAAACAAAAACTCAGTGAAACTTTGGCGTTCACAGTGTATGTCATGGAATAAGGATTCAATCAACACATCCAATTAGACATACGGGGTGAACAAGGTCTAAAAATAATAAAGTTTAAGACAAGGTCTATGAGGAAAACCAAAACTGAAAGTTTTGATTTGATCACCAGTGGAGTCGCCAATTTCTATTGTAGGAAAATCTCCATGTGGACACATAGACCTCCTCTTGAGAGCTAGACCCTTAACTCTAAGATAAAAGGTGCTTAACATGGACACTAACTTCCTTTTAAATCTAATCAAGTTGATGAACAAAAGAGAAGGAGGAAATCATGTACCTTATGAACGTCGTTTGTCCCTGCAAGGTCCAGGATGAGCCTCAATCTTGAGCTCCTTGTTAGGTCCTGCAAGAAAAACAAAAGTACAAACAACTTACTACTCTATTGAGATTAGCTAAAACATAGATCCATCTACTGTAGACAAACTTATATGGAACAAGTACAAGTTTGAAAGAAACAGGCCAAGCATTGATTATATTGATGAGAACAAAGTGTTACTTACATCCATGGATGTACTGCAGCAACTTCACCAAGCTCTCCTTGTCCAACCCTTGCTCAAAATCTACATGATCAGAATGAAAATACTTTCGCTGATTATTCTCCTCCACTTCTCATGAGATCATAAGTTTGCTATCTCTAAACTCCTCTCTCCCTTCCTCCATGGAAATCCCTCATTATATAAGAGTTGGAGACTTAACCACCATGGAGAGGATCTCTCATCAGATCCACTAAGAAAGGGATCTCTAAGATATTTAGGGAGAAAATATCTCTTAAGTATTTTGGGGAGGAAATATCTCTCAAGGATTTTGAGGAAATATTTCAACCATCCATGAGATCCTCCACCTTCCCTGAAAAATAGGAAACCAAATGTGAGGTGGATTCTCACACTTAATTACTTTCCTTTTCATGAATGTTAATAATAATTCATGTGCACTTGATTCTCACACTTGATCAATTTCTTTTCCATGAATATTAATAATAATTCATGTGTACTTAGTATTTTTTCCTTCATGTAATATATCCCTCCTCCACATTGACTAGGGATTGTGACATAGGTTATTCCATGGTGTCAAGGTGTATGCGACACTTATACGACACTTTACGACACTTAGGGTGAGGTACCTATGTGTGAAAATTTCATGTGTAACACAAAGAGGTAGCCAGCAACGCTGATATTGACAAATTACGTGTTGAAGGGTGCATATACCCCATCGAATATACATCATGGGTCTCCAACCCCATCCATGTTAACAAAAATTAGGGCACTATCTGTGTCTGTAAGGAATTTCGAGATCTCAATCACACTTGTCCCAAAGACAATTTTCCAACACCCTTTATCGAACAAATTATCGATGATTGTGTCAACCACGAGGCTTTGTCCTTCATGGATGGTTTCTCTGGATACAACCAAATTCAAATTCACCCAACCAATCAATACAAAACCGCATTCACTACCCCTTGGGGTACTTTTTCATATCGTGTCATGCCTTTTGGCCTCAAGAACACTGGTGCCTTTTCAACATGCCATGACATACATTTTTCATTATCTAGCTCAAATCATCCTCGCCTACTTGGATGATCTCACTGCTCGATCCAAGAAATGCACTCAACATCTCGATGACTAACGCATTGTCGTTCACAGGTGTCATTAGTACAATATCTGCTTGTGTTAGGGCCCTAACCTGCACATAGGTAGATCAATATATTCGGATGTAATAAAGGTCAATATTATTAAGGCCTTTCAATAAAATAGAATAAGACGGATGTAAGAAGACTTAATAGAAGATTCTGCTTCTAGAAGGATCTTCCTCTAGATGCTTCTCTTGATAGACATATTTAGTATAAATAAGGGTCGAGGGTATGAAAACCCTAGCTTAGAGATTATTGTAATAGAGCGTTGCTCGACTAGAGGATGCCCCCTCGAAGAGGCCCGTGAACATTGCTTTCTGAATCAAAGTGTTATTTTTGTTTTTGTTCTTATATCATTTATGTGTTATTGTGGATATTATGCTGGTTATATTACTGTTATTCTGCTATTTCTAGCATTCTATTTATGTTCTGCATATTTATTATATCTGGTATGTTGCAAGTGGTATCAGAGCACTTTCCTTGGCAGAAATTGTGGGATTTTTTTTTAGGGTAGAGATGTATTCCGACATCTGTAATCCATAGATATCTGTCATTACGTGCATAAACCCACGGTTGAGGGATTCATACACGCAGGAAATACAAGTGGTTCTTAAGCGCACATCTGTTGGCCACTGATCCGGATTATGTTTGGCACGAAATGAGAGAGGAGATATAATAAAGAAATGCACAGAGATATTGAAGATATTCAATAATATAACAGAAATGTATCAGAGATGCAACCATAAACACAGATATATAGTAATACACGATTTCTATTAAT
>JZKD02S0636879.1:32992-54761 GCA_000966675.3 Picea glauca | reverse complement strand
CTACTCTAGGACTCCCTCATCTTGGATACACATCCACATGCCCTCAAGAAGTCCCTATAGTACTTCCTCCAATCGACATAAAAAATCATCCAACTCTCCCCCGACCTCGCCGAAGCAGCATGTGACGGACTTGCCCCTAGATCATCAACACGATGTCTCTTGCCTGCTCTCTCATCATCAACTGGCCTCGCCCCCCCCTCATCCCGTCTTCGTCTCTTCCCTTCTCGTGGCTCTCCCCATGGTGATCTCACCAGCCATGATGCAATGGCACTCTAACCAACTCAAGATCTCGTCCACTCACTATAGAAGAAGGTACAAATGAGGTGGCATTGTGGGCCCTACAGCTATATATAGTCCCTTTGCCAAACTCCCAAAATCAATTCTGAGAGCTTCGAGCATTCATTTTCCGATCTGTCTTCAGCCACAGAATCAGGATCCCACCACCTACACAGTCACCCTCCCTAGGCTGCCATCCATCCTTGGCCCTCAGGAATAATTTTTCTCACATCACGCCTAGGTACACATGCTCATGTTCAAAATTATTAAATAATTGTTATACGTTCTTTATCTTCAGATATTGTTCACGTCAGGTATTTGGTTTTAATATTTGAAGGTACTTGGTCATCACCCACCAGCGTGACCCTTTAAGGTATATGATCGATATTGGCATGTAATCATTCCCTCTTCATATCAATTGCATATCCCAATCACACCCTCCAATATTTTCCTCTAGGTTCCCCCCATCCGGATCTGCAGTACTCACACCTCCGTTGCATTTCAGTAATATCAATTGGTAGTACTCTCTCCCACATGAGTTGTCGCCATCGTAGTCCCCTCTAGAAATTTGACACTCATGCTATTTTCACCCCCTAGGGTTGGGAGTCCTAATATGCTTTGCATTCCTAAGAATTAGCCACATGCTCCTTCTCCTCATTTTTCTATCTTCCCCACAATGGACTCTCAGGTAACCTCATTATGGTTCACATTTGACTGCACCTCCGCATTATCATTAACTCTCCATCTCATCCACGATTAGTTTTCTCATCTGTATATTTTCCTCCACTCATTTACCTAATACAGAAACCCACATATGGGCCCCCCCACCCTCCACCTATTTTTCACAGCTACTTGAGCCTTAACCTACCAAGCAATCTTACACTGGGGCACCCATTTTTGTATCTATACACTTGTCCCAACTTATTCTTTATTCATTTGGTAATTGTAAAAATCCTTTGTTTCCAGAATTTACATAGATTTTTGTCGTCACCCTTGGCGACCTTCTTTTCCTGGCAATGAAACCCATGTCGCCCTTGGTTGGGGCATTCATTATCTTATACTCCTATTGACATCGTCCAAAAACCCTGAGTATCCCACAATCCATGTACCCCTAATCTCTGATTTTGTCCACTTTTTCATGCCTCTGGCACAACTTAACCCACATCTAGTCATCCCCCTTACACTAGATCCACTTTCATGGTTGTTTCCACTCATACTTCACATATATCCAAAACCAAGGGTAGTATTGAGTCTCACCTCATCTTGACTTTTCCCATGTACCTCATCAGTTCCTGATCTCATCCAATGGATTTCATGAAGCCCTTTGCTTCTTGGAGTTGTGTCTCCCTTTCTGTCGACATCAACACAGTTTCCAGATGAGTGACAGTATCTTGATTCTCATTACCTTTATAATGAGGAGTCCTAGATGGAACAGGGAGAACCATCATTGCTCTCTATTGTCCTTGACGCACATAGAATTCGACTTCAACACAATCTCATGCTACGATGGGTCTTACTTTGTGACTATTAGTAGTTGTTTTATCTTCGCCGAAGACCTCTGAAATTTTATAGTCTATCAATGCTTGTGTATCATCAACACTTATTACAGGTATCATCACCTCTTTTCAAAGTTTGTTCATCATCATAATTTTCCTCTTCCATTATCAAACTTTCCTGGAGGGTGCTACAGTTATCTACGTCAACATACAACTTCAGTTACCATCTAACACATTTTGAGTTACATGACACAAGCATGGGACATGCCCACCTCATTTGTACACAGTTTTATTTTCCACACCTGGCGAAAGGTTTGGGTCCCACATGTTCCCCTCTCCCTCCACTGGGTCTCTTTTGAAATTTCTCTCAACACTCTTTCTTACAAGGGTACTCTCAGTATAAGAAACATTGATGTATATCATCTATACATATTCTCCTAACCTCACACATCAGGGAACATCTATTATCACCGAAATTTTGTCCACAAATGGTTACAGGAATCCAGCATCTCCAAACACCTATTAGTTCACCCACAGCTTCAAAAATACATTTCCAAAGGGCACAAAACTATACAACTGGTTATAAAATCAGCATGCGCTAAGGATACAAAGGAAGCACGCACACATGCGACAGTTGAAAAATGCCGGAAAAGCGCACATGTGCCCGATGCGCGACAGTGGATGCAAAAATCCATGCATACCTCAGAAAGAAACATTTATGATTTTTTTCAGCCTTCCACCCACTTCTGGTTCATCTCCCAAGTCGATTTGACACCCAAATCTGAGCTAAATCTAAGTGGGGGGGTGGTCAAAGACCTAAGGGTGCCCTAAAGAGCCACTTGTTCACACTAAAGATTGGTTGAATAATGCCTCAAAGCATTGCTATAAAAAGAGGCCATGGGTGCACTATATTTCTAAGAATTCATTTGTATTTTTATGATGCCTATATTCTCTTAGAGGAACCTCTTTCCTCACTAGATCATACAAGCACCATTTCATTTATCCATTCACATCACCTCTTGAGTGAATGAGATTTGGATTTCTTCACCATTTCCTTCTAGTTTGCTACTTGTAAGAAGATCTCAATCATTGGGGGTTCAAGAGCCCTCCCTTGGAGGAAGAGGGGACCCATAAGTCTCCCTTTCTCTTTATTTTTTTCCCGCTAATACAACTTATCCATTGGTGGCATGAATGTTGTTTATTTTTTGTTCTATTTCCCTTATACACTCTAGTTTAGTTTCTTTTATTGTTATAGCTTAGTTCATTGTTTATTTCTTATGCTTGATGTTTCTAACTCTTGCATTCACTATTGTCTTGTCTAGATAACCGAACTGGAATTGTAAGCGTCCTTATTTTTCTCATTTAGGTGATGAAAGGGACACAACAAGCATTGTCTAAGGGTGATTACATAGAGAATTTGTTGGAGAGTTTTAGAATGTAGAATGCAAAACCAATTAGTAAACCTTTGGCCAACCATTTAAAATTAACCAAAGAAATGTGTCCCAAGACATAAGAGGAGATAGAATATATGGCCAGGGTCTCTTATCCATCATCAATTGGAAGCTTGATGTATGTGATGCATTGTTGTTGGCCCTCAACCAAGATTTGAGGAAACATTGGTCGTGTTTGACCACTTTTGGGACTTCGACAGGCTGGTCGAAGATGGAGTGCATAGGCATAGTTGAGATTGTGGGATCTCACTCATTTTGTGGGCTTGTGGACCTAGCAAAGTGTTATTAGGGTTTATGTAACGGGTTATGGGATGTCGTCCCATGGTTTTACCCATGATTAGGCCTTTTTGTAAATGTATAAATAAGTATCTAAGTGATGTAAGAGGTGGTGATGATAGTTGGCTATGTGCACCATATGTTGTAAGTGTTAATGTTGGCTTAGTGCAAGAGGTTTTAATTGGATTTGTGCATAAGGATTGTGTAAAGTTGGGCTATGTGCTACTAAGGTGTTGGCTTTGTGCCTTGACCTGATTTTAGGAAGGAGGATTTGGCGCACAACACACAGATCTCCTATCCTATGTGGAGTTTGGCTCTGTGGATTTATGCATAGGAGAAATAGAATGTAAGAAGATTGAATACTAATAAAGAAGAAGAAAATAATTTGGTGGATGTATCCCCACATTGGGGTGAACCACATATATCCTGTGTCTTGATGTGATTTGTGCAATGTGGATTATGTTGTTTATCTACTTAGTGTTGTTTTTATAGTGTATGATGAATGCATTAGACATTGTTAGGTGAGACTTCATATTCTTCACAGGTGTTGCTGAAAGGTATGGTAGTTAAGGTTTTGTTGGTGCGTTGTTGAAGCATTGAACCCTGGGTCTGCCCTTGTGCCAACAAATGGTTCTGTTGTCGAGACTAGAACTGTGACTATTGGGAACTAAAGTAAAGAGAAATATTTTTTCGTAGATATGTTGTTGTAGTTCCCAGTATTTTACTTGACTTTCCAATCTCTGTGGTAAGAAAGAAACTAGATCTGAAGAAAATAGGTAAGATCTAAAAGCTTTGTGACCTGGTAAGGGTAAGATAAGTAGCAATGTTTGCTTTGAAATCATGAATCTAGGTATGTTTGATAGAAATTGTCCTAGTTTGAAAACTAGGGCACAGTTAGAAGAAATATTTGATAGAAATAGAGAAAGATATGTTATTCCAATGCATAGAAAGAATTTTTGGACTAATAAGTGGATGAAGGAACCTAGGAAGAATTTTTGCAGATTGCAGGTCCAGTACTGTGGAAAGGCTGGAGCTCGTTTAAGAGAAAGAGAGGATTGACACTATGTTATAATAGCAGAAGATTGAGACATATTGCTAAGGAATGCCCTGGTATAGGTCCTATTTGTATTTTTTGTAAAGCTGTTGGTCATGAGGTTGAGGATTGTCCAAGAATGATTACTAAAGTTGAAAATATGAACATGAGACAAGAAAACTATAAAGAAGGTCAAGAGACTGAGGATATATTAGAAAATTAGAAAGAATCAAAGAAATCTCAGACTATGTTAGTACAATTAAAAGAAGCAATGGATGACCACACAGATGTCAGTTTGTCAGAGATCTTGAAAGAAAAACAACGCATAGTTACAACAATAGAAGACTTCGAGATAGATTGTGTATTGGATGAAGAAACACACATGAATATTTTTTGGCACAGGGGTAGACCCAAGGTTCAACACTACAACAACGCACCAACAAAACCCTAAATATCGGCCCTTTTAGAAACACCTGCGAAGAAGATGAAGTCTCACCTAAGGTAGAGGTAGGGGTGGTTGAAAGACTTAGATGTCTGCAACCTTAGCTGGGACATAGATCTATAATTGTAACACCTTAACAGAGAACTTAGTAATTACAGTTCATTAATATTCAACCTTAGTTCACAACGCAGCTAAACCCTAACAACAGATGAGCGCAACATTCACACAGATCCAATGGATTCAAGCACAAATCATACGAACAAAGATCAAATCTAGCATTCATTCACATTATTCAGTAAAAATCTATCATATCATATTCATCTATCATCTAACCACACACTAAGCATTGAATCACATAAACAAGAGAAAAATCATAAAGCACAACGATTTCATAACACATGATATACATGGTTCACCCCCTCCCTGGGGCTACGTCCACCAACTCTTTATCTTATTTATTAGCTTATTTCAATATTCTTATATGCACAAAGCCTTCAAATCAACTCTGCAGAGGACAGGAGATCTGCGCACCTCGCTAGATCCTTCTTACCCCATTAGATCTAGGCACAGATCTGTACACAGTCTTTTACAGTCGCTTTCACTTAGCCTTGCATGTCTCACACAGTGCGCACAAAGCCCAATCACACAGATCTACTTTTTCACTTAGCAATAATGGCACACACTAACTAGTCACTACTTCTTACATTGCCTAGACTTATATTTATTCATTACAAAATAGGCCTAAGCATGGGTAAACCCATGGGTCGATATCCCCATACCCATTACATAATCCTAAAACCCAAAAATCTAAAAAGGGGCTGATATCCCACGATCTCCACTTCAACTTGCGCTCTGCCTTTGACAACATGTCGAAGTCCCAAAATGGTCGAAAATGACCAAGGGTCCTCAAAAATTGTTCAAAGGCCAACAAGCCTCCAACACTTACCCATGACTCATCCTGAGTCACTTTGATCTGGGTATCTTTCTCTCAAAATCCTCGAGCTTGGATCAAGTGGCTTCAAATTGTTGTTGTGCCACAACCTCCTACTCAACGAACTCTTGGATTATTGCTTCATTGACAGGTCCCTCTAAGCATTGTTCAAGTGCAGTGATGAATTTCTCTAGTTCTTCTCCTCGGCCTTCGATCTTTGCAAATAGTTGGAAAGCCTCATCCTTTATTGGTTGGAGCCTCTGATTTATTTCCATGAATCTGCTATGAATGGTGTGGACCTTTTTTGGGGCAGTGCATTGTTCTTGGGATTGCTTTATCCTCTCAATGGATGACAGGGGCTTCAACTGCACCTGTACTATTTCTGCTTGGTGTTTCGCTTCTTGGAGTTGTGACTCTAGTGCCTTCAATTCAGGATCCTTAGTGAGTTGCTCATAATTTTAGGCACTGCGACCACTTAGTTGTTTACATTCCATGGTGAGGCCCTTGATTCTTTCAATTGCACCTTGAGCAATCACTTCTCTTTGATCTCGCACATTCTGCGGAGTACTGGGCATTGTTCTTAGCTCCAAATATGTGATTCTTTGTTGAAGTTGTTGGATGGTTTCTGTGAGCTGTGCTACTTGGTGTTCTACTGGTTCTTCCTCCTTCTACTCCAACCAGTCATAGAGTGAAGTTCTCTGTTGACTGTTTATTTTACTTCGACCTATTCCGCGAGCAGTTTTTCTTTCTCCTGTTGGATCTACACTCTCTCTTCTTTGAACTTTTCTTCAAGAGTGTCCTTATCCTATTGCACAATCCTGCGTTGCTCTATAAGTTCCTCCTGTTCTTGTTTCAGGGCCACTGTGGCCTAGTCTTTCTCAGCTTGTGTTTGATGAAGGTGAGCTTCAGTCACATCAGCCAGTCTACGGAGTTGAGCGGGCTCATCTCCCAACTCTGGTTTTTCTTAGGGAGGTGGCGTAGTGGACACTACGCAGCTCAAATAAAGGGCTTGTTGTACACCTCTTAGTTCTGCTTTAATTCTATCATACATGTCTTCTTGTTTTTCTTCTTTTCTTTGGAAAATCTCTTTTGAGGCATCTCCTATAGCTGAAATAATGAAGTCGAAATCATCGATCATGATTACATTCCACATCTTTGGTTTATTGTATTTGGAATTCTTCCACGACGAAGGTTTTGTGGGGGAAACCTTCCTTTTCTTAGATGGATCTATGTCATCAAGGAGGTTTTGTGGTGGTGTTACTTCACCTTGCTTATCTTCTTCTTGTTATTTTTCGTCTTTGTTCACTTCATCATCACCTCCTTCGCTAGGTGACTCAGATGTAGTCTCTTCTGATGTGTTGTGTACTTCATGTACATATTTTTTATTTTTCTTCCTGTTGTTGCTTGGGGCATCATACTCTTTGTGAGTAACTGTTACAGGTGAATCCTTCTGCGGACAAGCGGATTCCATCTTGGTCTCTAGACTCCTAAGGTAAAGAAAAAAAAGTGATTAACATGGACACTGGCATCCTTTTAGATCTAATCAAGCTAATATGTGAAGGAGAAGAAGAAATATATATACTTTGTTAATGGCATTTTTCCTTTCAAAGTCCAGGCTAAGATTCGATCCTGAGCTCCCGGATAGATCCTATAGAACAAACAAATATACAATGGAATTCCAACTCTACTCAGATTAGCTCAAATATAGATCCATCTAAAATAGAAAAACTCATGTGGAACAAACATAATTTTGAAAGAAACATGCCAAGCATTGATATATTGATAAGAACAAGAAAAAGTACTTACAATCCTTTAATGAAGGTGCAACAACTTATTCCATTTCTCCTTGTCCAACCCATTTGCTCAAGTAATCTACACTAATTTCTTTGATGGAATTTCACTTATGATATCATAAGTGTCACATCCCCAATCTCTTGTGTTCATACCACTTATAGGATCATAAGTTTGGTATCAATCTCTAGTCTCTATTGTACCTTTCACCATGAGAAGGTCTCCTTATATAACCTTGGAGAGGCCCAACCACTTGAGAGATATTTGGGATAAGTTGAGGATTCCTCTCCTTCAGTTGAGAATCTTCCCTAATATCATACCTCGACCCAATATTTCAACCCAACTACCTTTAGATATTGAGGGGATTGTCCCCTGATTTCCTCCAACAAACCAAAACTTTGCTCATAAAGGGTAGCACTCCCCCAAAAGGGTGTACACGGCACTCAAATGCTCCCCCAAAGAGGCCCAGGGAGTGATATCACTCCCTAACGGTGGGTAGGATAGCGCTCCTCTCCAAAATCCATTTTTGAGTGGTTCTTTCAGTGGCAACATGTTTGTACTCCCTATCAAGTGATTTCTCTTCTTCAAAAATAGTCTTTGAGGTGTATTAAGTGTCGTTATGATGTCGTTATAGGAATGACATAGGCAAGATGGCAGTATGATGTTTGTGACACTTGCAACACTTTTGGTCAACATACGACACTTGTGGACAAGATGCAACACTTACAACACTTGTAATGATGACACTTGTGACACTATTGAAGTGAGTAATTTTTATGTGTAACAAATTGCCCCCCAAAGTACGAAGTTAGAAGACGTGATGAAGAATTTTTTGAGAAAGGGTATGGATGCAGAGAGGCCGGAAATATCTGCACATAACCATCAAAAAAATGTTATGACATGTTTCAAACCCAAGGCAGGCATACCTATGCTTGAGTGATAAATACTTTTTAGGTATGGCCGCCATAAAATACACTGTGGATCCATAATTATATTGACAAAAGGTATATCCACTGAAGATACAATGTGGATCTATACTCCTATGAACTAAACAGATCGTAGCCACGAATAATACATAGTGGATCTATGAGACGACAAGACATAGCCATGACCAATACAAAGTGGATCTATGTAACAGTATATGTGCCATAGTTCAAAAGAACTCCTTCACAACCTGGGAAAAGTATGCATAAGAGTGATAAATCAACCTGGGGTCTTCTTACTGATCCCAATGTAGTATGAATCTAACCATGTGAATATATTTCTTGATTTCGAACATGGCATAAACCACTTGATTACCAGTCAATGAGGTAAACCGTTAACAAGCATGAGGGAGATCTCCATTGATGTCAATGATTCCCATGGTACTCTAGTACATTCCAACGAATGTGAATAGATGAGCTCAAGTCGAACATTTGTGGAATCATGTGATTATAGGTCAATGATGTAAACCCACTGTCGAATGTGAGGAGGCATTCCATTGAGGCATGCAGGTCCCAAAGTACTAACTGGTTTCTAAGTCTAACTCTTAGATAATGTGCTGAAGTCGACAGCAATAGACTCATCGAAGGAGGCCCTTGATGTATCTCCGATAATTGACACGAAACAAACAAAGAGATGTAATTGGTGGATCAAATGAACATGGAATGACACGGGTATTGAAACAAGATATTTTTTATGGAAAACTCTCGAGGCAGATACTTCCCTTGAACACCGAGGCACAACAGCGGAAACGTGACATGGACCAAAAACTTGATGATGTAGTGGATGTTGTGAATTTCCTCAGGTGACCTAAAGGAGTAAAAGAAACTTAGAGGATTGGCTTAGTGTAGAGGTTCAATGGATTAAAATGCATGCAATGATAAAATGTCATTCTCAAGGGCAATCGTAAGAGTTACTAGTAAAGTTCTCAAAAAGCTGCTTGGCTTTCTTCTTTCAATTTTTACCCCATCCAGATAAACGAGTACCTCTTTTTAATTTAATGAGCTCTAGGAGGGTAACGCATGCTCGATATGACTCACCTTCAGTAAGTTCCTCTTCCTTTGTTTAGCGAACTGGAAGAAGTAAGAGTTTGGTCTCATATGATCCCTTCAATGTATAATTGTTTAACGAGTCCTTAGAAGGTAAACTCAGTGTTTTTTCATATTTAGAGAGTCTGAAAACAACCTAAAGACGACTCCAATGTTGTCCTTTTCCATAATGTTAGTCTTGTGAGGATAAAAAAGAGATAAATTATCACTCGAAAGACGCCCTTTCAAACCTTTTAATGAGTGGGAAAGGAAGCAAGATCACTCAACAATCTTTTCATGTTTAGAGAGTCTGAAAAGAGCTTAAAGACGACTCCAAGGGGTTCCTTTTTCGTATATCCACGCAAGTCCAAAAAACTGATAAAAGTCTACTCGGTTACATTCTCATGTTTTTTTGAGCACGAGAAAGAACAAAGACTAAGCTTTGTATTCCCCCAGCTTGAAAGCTAGTGTCTTAACTCCAAAATGATCATCAAAAGGCTAGAGACATGCCCTCCAAGATTCAATTCATTCACCAAATTTGAGGTTGTGACCAATTTCTCTACTAGATGGAGAAAAAGGATAAGGGTGGATGAAAAGAAGGTTCAAGAGAGGTGACTGTTTCATTTTTTAACTAGCTTGCTACAGAGAAGAGAAACTATGCTCGTGGCTCTGGGTTAAATTCCCAGATCTATGTTTCATTTTTTAACGAGCTTTCTACAAACAGGAAAACTATGATCGTGACCTCTGTTTCATTTTTTAATGAGCTTGACATAGAGAAAGGAAACTATGCTCGTGACCTCTATTTCATTTTTTAACGAGCTTGAGACAGAGAAGAGAAAATATGCTCGTGACCTTTGTTTCATTTTTTAATGATCTTGACACAAAGAAGAGAAACTATGCTCATGACCTCTATTTCATTTTTTAACGAGATTGCTATAGAGAAGAAAAATTGTGCTCGTGGACTCCTTGATCATGACTTCCAAGAGGATAATGCTTTGGAAGGACACCATGTCAAGGGACAAAACTCATTCATGGATTCCAAGAGATCTTCAATGGATGGAAGAAAATCACTCTGGAAGGAACACATGTCAAGGGTCGTGATAGGGGTAAGGAGATCAGGCTCCAATAGCCCTACCAAAGAGATCACTATGTCAACTACCGGATCTAAATCATCAGAAGTTGAAGTCATGAGAGACAACAAAAAATCAACATCAGGAAGGAAGATAGAGTGTATATCTCCCCAAATTTCTTCACGAGGAGGAAGAAAAGAGGATCAATGATGGTTATCATCCCGAGGTAGCATGTCGATGCTAAGCATTTCTAGAATAGATTCATCAGAGGGAAAAATTAGGGAAATGTAGTCAATTGCAGACAAAAAGGAATTTAACCATGATGGAATCGAGTAAATGTCGAGTGCCAATAAATGTTGGTCATCCGAAGATGGAGAAGCGTATTGGATAGCAACGTATGATGTTTCGACTGGACTAAGTGGCATGGTGTCACCTAGCGCATTGAATTACAAGGGACTAGGTATAATCCAAGGGTCAGATGATTCCAAAGATTGATAAGTCGTGGTCGAAATCATATTGACAATGGCAATATGATGTGTAGTTGGTGGAAGTGGTGCAGGGAAGGTACCCATAAGGCTAGAATATTTCAGAAATCCAACACCAATGCTTTCATACATGATCTTGTGATCTCCCAAGAAAGGAATGTTGTTGGTAGAGGGAGCGCGAGCATTGGGTGTACATAAATCTAACTGATCGACAATGACCATTTTTTCCTGATGAGGGAATTGTACACATCAAAACACTATCAAGGCAACGAAAGTCATAGCATAAAACAAACTTCTTCCAAGTAATAAGTTGTAATCAAGAGGAGCATCGGCCACCTCAACATCAACAATGATGGTTTTGCCACCCAATTGGATGGGTAGGGACTCTAAAATCCCATGGGGATGTAAACCTCGCCCATCGAATGCGCATAAAATCGTTGGGGATTTTTTAAGTGTGGGTGATTTTAAACTTTTCCAACATTATAAAGACATGACACAATTAGAGGCTCCCTCATCCAAGATGGTTCGATGAATTTGTTGATTGTGAACAACAACATCAATTTGGAAAGCAAGTTGGTGGGAGAGTCGAGATGTATAATTGTCCAGGTTAAACATGATATGGTTGGACAACTTAGGATCAACAACGTGTTGATGGGGCTTAAATCCCCTGATTCAATAACAGGAGCCAAACCCACCACTGAGGCCCGATTAGACTCTGCAGCATTTGGAGTGGAATGGTTCTTCATATCTTACAATCTAGGCAAATTATCGATGAGCTTTTGTTTTTTCTGGTGAATGCTCTTCCTTCGGTTAAGACATTTTTTTCTATATTTTCTCTTAGGTGGGGCAGGTACAAGAGATGCAATCCAGTATAAACTAACTTGACGAAGATAGGACAAGAGTTTTAACTATTGGGAAGTGGTTGAGCTTGGGATAACCAGCTACTCGAACATGAAGACAACGATCCTATGCCAAAGGGATTAGTAATAATAATTTAACCGAAAGATCATCCAGCTGTTGTCTGAGAAAACTACTTAACAGAAAGAAGACGCATATATGATCAAAATCAGGGTAAGAAAAATAATTCATCTACCAATACATTCATCACATAGCTAAGGTAAACTACTTAGCATACAGAAAGAAACACAATTGTAATCAATGTCACAGTAAGAAAAATAATTCATCTACCAAGACATTCATCACATAGAAGCACAATGATTTACTTTCATCATTTAAGGCAAGGAACATCAAAACATTGCACTAGATAACTTGACTACAGAATTAATTTCTCTTACTCATTTACTGCAACATTCCTGGAACAAGAAAGGAAGTAATTCTTCTCCAAATCCAATCACATACATCTGATGAAAATAGTGCGTCTCTAGTCCAGAAGGACTTCTTAATTCATAGCAGTCTCAAAATAATTATCAAAAACCAAAAGAAAATAGTTCTTACAACAACCATCAACCCTTTGACCATCAGTCAATGTTCCTATTTATAATATAAAGTCTTAATAGTAATTAACGGTAAAATTCAATTTGAGCTAATCAAGAATTGACACATGGCATCATCATCTGACAGTCTTTCAACAGTCCACCTGAGTTGTTTCTTGAAAAGGGTGGACTCTTTCATAATCATACCATCTTATAAAGAGTTCTTCACAGGTGTTGGCCCATGGAAACCTATGTTGTTCCATTAGAGCCGCATAGATTCCCCTGATGTCTGTTGCGTGCACCCGATGTCTTTTGAAGTTCAACTTCTGAAGTATGGCTATGGCTTTGATTGGATGTCCTGCGAACTATTGTACTTGCTCGAGGTTTGCATCGATGACCTTTTCACATTCTTTGGCCCATGACACATCTTTTTTGGTGCACAGCTTGATCATTCCACTTAGGTCAATTAATATTGGGATGTCGAAATCGGGAGCTTGACATACTTCGTCGCTTTGGTGATTCTTTCAGTTCTTCAACAGGATCGCAGGACAGACTCTAGTGAGTGATCGTGAAGGTTCTTCCTACAATTAAACAGAATTATTTTAGGG
Organism: Picea glauca; assembly: GCA_000966675.3. NCBI lineage: Eukaryota > Viridiplantae > Streptophyta > Pinopsida > Pinales > Pinaceae > Picea > Picea glauca. The sequence continues at coordinate 41,460 of JZKD02S0636879.1, read as the reverse complement.
ATCAAGCAACCCATGATCTGACAGAAATAAACAAAATATCAACACGTACCTATGCAACTTTCTAGTCTCAGTCGTTTTTAATACTTACGTGATCCCAAATGCTTCCTTCGAGTGACCTATGAAGTTGTCACTCCTCTTTGGTATAAATGAACACCTCAACATGTTGTAGTGTGGCTAATCAAGTACAATAGAAATGAATGTATAATTATCACAGTAATTACTTGACCTTTGGGAAAAGGGCGTCGAGGATGAATTATGCGCGTGTGTGCTCTCGAGAGGTCAGATATCATACAGAGAAGGTCATTAAATGCCTTCGGAACTCGTACCACCAAGCATGCCAAGTATCCTTTATAAATAAAGGAGTTTTGGAAGTTCAAAAGGATCAAAAGGATCACACTACACGCTTTCCGGCATCCCCGATCGACGACACTTTCATGTTCTAGATCGCATCCATCGATTAGCTGCGGCGTGCCAAAATTTTTCAAACATCATGTCGCAAGGCACGGGAATTATGTTTGCGAGCCTAGTGTCTCTCTTTGATTTCCCTATAAATCTAGGAGTTTTGTGAGCAATCCTTATTATATGCCAAGCTCATGTTCCCTGGGGATCTGGTTTGGTAAGTTCGTCTTGGCGACGTCCAGTTGAGTAATCCTTTTCCAACTGTGGACACCTTAAGTCTCTAAATGTGTGGCTTAACACCTCTTTGTATTTATTCTTTGTAAAATTTTGTAATCTCACGGTGACGAGGCAGGTTAACTGAGTCGTCGGGGTTGTCTATTCGTATGTAAACCAAGCCTAGCGAAGGTTTTTGATTGTATATAAAGAAAAGTTTAAAAGTATCATGTTGTGAATCAAACGTGTATTCTTCTTTAAATATTTTGCGTAAAATATTAGATCTTTTGGAATCATTTTTATTACTTCATGAGTTTGTTAATGTTTTTCTTTGTAAAACTTTGATATCAATTACTACTTCCGCGGGATTATCGATTTTGGTTATTAAAAAAATAATAATCATGGAAATATATTCGACTAGTGGATAAAAGTCATGCCTAGAATTTCACTTGTACCGAGAGTTTTTTGAGAAAATACTAGCGGTAACAGTTGTCGATACCGAGAGTCATTGAAGCAATTAATTAGTTCCCTCTCGTTGATACTGAACTTTTTTTGGGAGTTCGGTGGTTGGAAATGTTTCTTTTATCTATGTGCGGTGCTTACAATCACACTTTTCTGCCGAAGCCGAAAGAATTGGCCTTCAGCAAAATATTTTCGAAGGCTATATTCATAAAAGAGATGCTCTTATCAGCCGACGTCGAAGAATTTCGGCACTCGACTGCTTTGACTTCCCATATAATTTGTTCTACCTTAATCTTTCACCGATGTCGAACTTCTCAAGTAAGCCGGGAGAAATCTAGGTCGTTGGTTCCTTGATCATTCGTGGTGTTTTTCAATATGGTTCTTAATATGCTCAAGAGAAACTCGGATATGAAACATATCAGATAAGAAGGTTATCAGGCTCAAAGCACGGTGAAAAAAATCAAAGGTAGAATACAAGGTGGTACCCAAAAGGAAGTGGTCACAAAACTTTTAGGGTGTGTTGAGCACTCAACAAATGGCGATTCATTGAGCAAATGCAAAATCTCTATCCCATAAAACAGATATATCCAGTCCTTCTTTTATTCGTGCCAACTGGAAATATATATGTATTGTTGGAAGTATTGCTTTAGGGCTTGGTCATTTACCGTGAGGGCGTCAGGTTCCCCTCTCAGATTTTGCAAACGATAAGTACCTACCCCAATCTCCTCAGCCACCTGAAAAGGCCCAAGCCATAGGCTTTGAAACTTGGAATGCTTCCCTTTGGGTTCATTTACCTTATCCCACTTTAGAACCAAGTATCCTACTTGAAAATTCGTTTCTTTAGCCTTATGCTTATCGAACCATATTTTCACTATCTTTTGATGGGCGAAAAATTTAGACTTATCCCTTTGCCTCTCTTCCTCCAGCATGACCAGAGTTTTTATTCTTTGTTGCATGGTCAAGAATTTATCATCATTAGAACCTTGCACCAATTGGAGAGATGGAAGATAAAGCCCATTCCAGAGAATGGCTTCTTGTCCGTAGACCAGGAAGTATGGGGAATTCCGTATAGCCTCTTTGGGTGTGGCCCTATCGGCCCATAGGGAATTATAGAGTTGGTTATGCCAATTTCTATGGTTATCCGCAACCGTCTTCTTTAGTATTCTCACCAGATTCTTATTGGTTGACTCTGTCACAACATTTCCCTGAGGGTAATAATTTGCAGAGTACTTGATTATGATTCCTTTGTCCAAAGTGAACTCTCTCAATAGGGTAGAGGAGAAGTAGGTTGCATTATCAAAGACCAGAATGGAAGGAATGCCAAACCTTGTAATTAGTTGTTGTTCTATAAATTGGATGACTATTTTCTCATTTACATGGGTCATAGGGATGGCCTCTGCCCACTTTGTGAAATAGTCAATGGCAATAAGAATATACTTGTGCAATTTTGAAGAATTGGGCGTAATTTCTCCTATGATATCCATCCCCCACTACTCAAACGGTCTAGAGACGGTTATAGGCTGAAGTGGGATTGCTGCCCTTCTCTCCTTGCTAGCACTTATTTGACAAGTCTTACAATTCTTGGCGTGAGCACGAGCGTCTTTGAACAAAGTGGGCCAATAATAATCGGCTCTCAGAACCTTATGAGTGGTGGTGTTCCCTGCAAAATTTCCCCCAACAGGGCCATCGTGGAGTTCTTTCAACACTTTATCAGTCTTCGCGTTCGAGACATCTCAGTAATACCCCATCATAGTTGATATGGAAGAGTACCGAATTTATGAGGTGATATTGTGTGAATTTTAATCGGAGGGCTCTCCTTTCTCTGAGGTTGAGGTTTTCGGGACAAGTCCCGTGATGTAATAGATGAGCCAAATCCTTGTATCAGGAGTTTGGTCCTGGTGAAATGTATGCTGCTTCACCACACCACAATGTTATTTCATTATCCCACCCTAGATCTTGGTTTTCTTGATCTTGAGCTTCGGCTGCGAGCTTGCACAAACCTTGTCCTTTTACTAACTTGGCGATTTTTATATCTAGATCAAATTCCTGGACTACCTCCATCCAGTTCCCTATTCTTTCTCCCATTTCTTGTTGGGTAAATAAGGATCGGACTGCGGGGTGTGGCACAATCACCTTAGTGTGATTCTTGAGGATGTATGACCTAAAATGATTTACTTATTTATAGACCACGTAGGCCTTCTTGTCTAAGTTGGGGTAATTGAGCTCAGCTCCTTGAAGGTCAGTTCTCATGAATGACATCAGGGCTTCATTGTTTTCATTGTCCTTCTAAGTCAAAACCGCAGCTAGAAATTGGTCAGAGGCAAAAGTATAAAGGTTAAAGTCTTTATTGAAATCAGGACTTCGCAATACCGGGGCCCGAGATATGGTAGCTTTGATATTGTTGAAAGCATCTTTTCGTTCATCATCCCACTTAAACTCAAAATCTTTGCAAATCATTTTTTGTAAGGCTTTGATGATTTTGACGAAGTCGGGGGTGAATTTCCTTACAAAATTAATTTACCCGAAAAAAGACTGCATAGCCTTCTTGTTATGGGGTAGCGGGAGTTGAGCTATGGATTTAATCCTTTTGGGGTCTATGAGAATTCCCTCTTGATATATAATATGACCTAACAACTTACCTTCTTCAACAATGAAGATAGTTTTCTTAGGATTGAGTGATATACCATATTTTCGGCATCTTTCAAAAATCTGAGTTAAGTGTTGAATGTGTTCCTCTCTATTCTTTGAATACACTGTTACATCATCCAAATACAATACCACGCACTTACCTATAAGTCCCTGAAATGCCATGTCCATTTCCATTTTAAAGGTCACTCCTGCGTTAATCAAGCCAAAAGGCATGGATTTATAAGAGAAGTTTCCCCATTTGGTCCAGAAGGTAGTTTTCAATCGGTCTTCCTCTGAAACCAATACTTGGTTGTATCCTGAGAAACTGTCTAGAAGGGAGAAAATTTTCGAGCCTGACACGGTCTATAGGAGTTTCTCCATTGGCGGGATGGGATAGTTGTCATTTTCTAAAGCTCTATTGAGATTTTGAAAGTCTACGCATAATCAGATTTCTCCTGACTTTTTTCTTACTGGAACAAGGTTCGTTACCCAGGCGGAATTTCTAACTTAGAAAATTATCTTCACATCTAAAAGCTTCCTTAACTCTTGATACATTAGGGGTTACAAGGATGGGTGGTGCTTTTGGAGCTTCTATTGAAAAGGTTTGACTTCGGGTTTCAACGGGATGGTGTGTTGAATGATGCGGGAATCATACGTTTTCAAATATTTATAGAACCAGGTGAACACATCCTAGTATTGTTTGAATAATTTGAGGTAGGCTTTCCTCTCCTCTTTAGATGTCATTTTTCCAACATTTACATACTTTGGGTTGTCTGGGGTTCCAAGATTTACAATTTCATGGAGGGGGCAGGAGCTACCAGTCTTTGCATTTTTAGGTCCTTTGAATCGTTCCTTTAGATCAAACAAATTCTCTAGATTTGCTATCCCTTTTGGAATTGTGTGAGCCTTTGGTTTATCCACGTGTTGACCCTCCCAAGGACTGGTTTCCAATAGTTTCTCTTGGAACTCTTCATCGTCAATAGTGAGGTATTTGAAGTTGTCTTGATTAGTCAAGAAGCTTATGATTTGCTCATCCCCCTCAAAGACTTTCTAATTAGAGATATTATTAGGTACCAATGGCTTGTAGAGCGGTTCTACAGTGAATTGAGAGGCTTCATAATCTTCTAAAGGCGAGAGTCTTGAAGAAGTGGTGGCTAAGGAGTCAACAAGGATGTTCTTCGCTCTGTGGATCACAGTGATATTGAAAGCTTTAAAGCATTCTATCAACCTCTGCACCTCCTGCTGGTAGTTCTTAAGATGAGGGGAGTTGAAGTGTATAGTGTTTCTTACTTGTCTAATAATGATTTCCAAGTCTCCAAACACCTTTAATTTCTTGACATTAAGATCTATGGATTTCTTTAACCCTTGTACCAGGGCTTCATACTCAGTAGTGTTGTTGGTGCACTCAAATTCTTGTCTACAAGACAAGAAATGGTGTTTACCTTTTTGATCAATGAGGATGCACCCTTCTCCCGAACCCTCTTGTGACTTAGATCCATCAAAATAAAGGGTCCAAATTTGTGAGTGATGATTTCCATTCCAATCAATGTTCCACTCTTCGATCTTCTCTTCCGAAAGGCCTAACACTAGGTCTTGACAAAAGGGAGAATCTTCCATTGGCATCAGGAATTCTTCTTGAAATATCGTCTTGAAGCTTTGGGTAAGTGAAAGCTTGCATAGGAGAGGATAAAAATTGCCAAAGTGAGAATCATAAGAATAATCCCCTAGTATGGGAAAATCGATAGAGGTTGGTTCGTTTGAGGTTTTCAGGTCAGTGACCATATGTTTCAGATATCTTTCCCTATCGATTCTTATCATGTTCTTATATCCCTTCAACGGTAGCCAAAGGTGTGCCCAGTCTGTGTTGAATTATCTATTTAGTTTTTTGGACCAATCTCAGCTCAATAATAGCCCATATGCCTCAGGGATATCCACCACAATGATGTCAATCACCTGCATGAAATTAGGATGAGTGGCTACCCTGATCATCACATCTTTTAGTTCCCCCATGACTTTGACTTGGGCCCTGTCCAATTGTATGACATGCTTATCACTTCTTAGAGGAAAAGCACCTAATTTGTTACAAGTGACCAAGGGCATGACATTGGAAGATGCCTCGAAGTCTACCAGACAGTTGTGGAGATTCCTGTTGAAGACTTTGAATGTTAAAAGGAAAGGTGGTACAAAAGGCCTCTCCTTCCCACCTTCTGAGTATGTGTTTATCGTTGGTTTGCTTTCCAAATCCGTAGGGGGCAGATTCTTCTTCTGACCATCATCGATGATCGGGTTTTCTACTAAACTTAGAGATTACAACATAAGGTCTTTCTGCTGAGGGATTCTACATATGTCCATAACCGATACATTAGCTTTCAACTTCTTCAAATCTCCTACTACATTGTAATCTAATTTAGGAGAATCATGAGTATGGATACTTATAGGATTTTTACTGAGAGCGAAAGGCATTCTCGGGTGATCGGGAGTTAATTTACTTTGTGATGCATGGGTGGCATCGGTATCTTTTGGGCTGGGTTGACCCTTACTATGTGTTTGTACCACCGATATCTCTGCGGGTGGTGCCTGAGGCTTAAGAAGATCATCTGAAGATGCGATCACGTCAAGATCCCATATCAGCATGGACGTGTCTTGTGGTGGGTCAGTCTCTTCCTGATCGACAATGTTAAAGGCTAAACTGTTGGATGGTTCGATCAGAGAGACTTTTCCCAGAAAATGATTGGCCATTAAATTCATGGCGTGGACCCACTGTGGACATTCCCTTTCTGAGTGGTTCTCTTGGTGGTATGTACAAAAAGAATCATACACGACATTCCCTAAGTCAATGTTTAGGTTGGTTGGGGGAGGTTCAATTGCTTTGAAAGGCTAGTTTATTTTAAAGAAAGGCTTATAGGGTCTTTGGCCTTGGTTTCCCTCACCCACATTTATTTTCATATCTATAATCTCATTTGATAGTTTCTTGACCATTGTAGGTCTTCTATATCTCCATTACCCTTATCGGGAGTTGGTTCATTCGACTTGCCCGGCGGTCTAGTCAAGAGGAGTCCTCTACTAGGAAGGGGTTGGCTTTCTTTTCTTGTTAGATATGCCTGGCCTTCTTTACACCCTTTTATTTGGAACTCTATCGTCTTGGCCTCTTTGAAATTCTCCACGAGAGTTTTCTTAGAGGCTCTTTTAACGAACATGGAAATGAGGCCGAAAGAGCATTGGCATAGACCTCGAATTGCAACTCTTGAGATGGTTTCACCGCAGGATGAAATTTGTTTAGGATAGTCGTGAATATTTCATTGAAATCCTTGACACTTTCTTTTGGGGTCATGGTGGCTGCAAATAATTTGTCCATAAGGGCTCTCATGGTAGTTTCTTCGGTAAATTTGTCTAGGAAATCTTTTTGGAACTTAGTCCAGCTGGTTATGGATCCTATTGGCAAGTTAAAATACCAAGTCGAAGTCGAGTTCTCAAATGTGTAGGGGAAAATTATACATACCACGTCTTCATGTTGAACGTTCATAAGCCTGATTACGAGTATGAACTTCTTGATATGATCTTTGGGCAATCGTGAGGTTTCAAGATCATACTTGGGGAGCAACTTTATGGGTGTTGAGGGAGATTGTGTACTCATCTAGGGACGGCCACGGCATCCCCGACTAACCAAGGTTGGTTTTCTTGAAGTGGAACTTCCCTCTCCTCCTCTCGACCATTGTTCTCTTCCATATCTTCGAAGTCAGATTTAGTCTCTTCCTCTTTTGAAAGATCGTTAAGTTCAGAGATGTCGCCAGCTGGCATCTCAGGTATCAGGTCAAGAGGTTCTTGGATTTTAGTGATCACGAAGTCTATTAACTCTTCGACGAAGTGTATGAAAACTTCATTGGGACTGTTGACTACTAGTCTACTTTGTTTTTTTTTTAGGGAGGATGGGGATGAAGGGCAATGCACCGATTTGTCGAGCATAGGATCTCGTAATCCCTCTAAATGGATTCACTTCCTCATGAGCGAGGGTGTAATGTATTTCAGGGTGAAGATATACTTCCTCGAAGTGGGGTGAGTTATCCTCTTTGGGAGTATTCGGTAAAGGTGGGTTGTCTGTTGGATGACTAGCCATGCATGTGGGTCGTTACGAATCTATAGTTTGTTCGAAATATCATATAACTTACATATTCAACCATTCATTCTCAAGCCCTCCTTCTAGTACCCATTTTGTTAATGGGGCTTAAATCCCTTGATTCAATAGCAGGAACCAAACCCGCCACTGAGGCCCAATTAGACTTTGCAGCATTTGCAGTGGAATGGTTCTCCAGATCTTATAATCTAGCCAATCATCGATGAGCTTTTGTGTTTTCTAGTGAATGCACTTCCTTCGGTTAAGACAGTTTTTTATGTATTTTCTCTTAGGTGGGGAAGGTACAAGAGATGCAAGCCAGTATAAACCTACTTGACAAAGATAGGACAAGATTTTTAACTATTGGGAAGGGGTCGATCTTGGGATAACCCGCTACTCAAACATGCAGACAATGATCCTATCCCAAAGGGATTAGTAATAATACTTTAACCAAAAGAGGATCCAACTATTTTCTGAGAAAACTACTTAACAGAAAGAAGACGCATATATGATCAAGATCAGGGTAAGAAAAATAATTCTTCTACCGAGACATTCATCACATAGTTGAGGTAAACTACTTAGCATAGAGAAAGAAACACAACTGTAATCAATGTCATGGTAAGCAAAATAATTCATCTACCAAGACATTCATCAC
>JZKD02S0636879.1:0-13556 GCA_000966675.3 Picea glauca | reverse complement strand
AAATCAAATTGTAATTGTCGCAGAATGAGATGAATGTCTAGAAGTACAATGCGGCAATGATTTGTCATAATACCACAAGGGGTGTAGGCAGCTTTTGAGAGCAATCAAAAAAAATTGGGTTGGCTGCCAACATGACTGTCATCTCACCAGTCAGCTCATAATTTATTTAAAATTGCTTTATACAAATTAATAATCCCTACATATTGTATTTGGCTTGTTAGCTCTGTCTTCTCACTCACTTAAGATTTAACATCTGATTATTGTTTTATGAGAGCTCTGTTCATTTGATTACCCATTTATGGTCTGAGTACTCCAGTTATGATTTTTTATCTCATTGATCCACTTATAAAATACAAAAAACATTTTTACTTGAAGTTACCAAGCACCTTTGGCCTACAACCACAAAGGGTTTCTTGGAGTGATAACAGAAGGGATCCTCTCCTGTTCACTTGCCTCTTTGAGGGGGCATCCTCCTATTGAGCTATCGCTCCAAATACAATACTTCTCTTCATGTCCCATTACATTTCTTGAACCCATTTATATAGTGCTACCATCACCTAAGAACATTCTAGAGGAGGAATATTCTAGAAGTATAACCTTCTAAGAATTCCTCTTACATTTATTATATCTAACTACCCATTTATTATATATAACTACCATAGTGGGCCTTATTTAACAATATAGTGGACCTAGTCCACCTTACATTGAATGGCCTCCGCTTTATCACTATGGTCCCTCTAGTCCCCCGCACTACCTCTCTAACTACCTTACATTCCACTCCCCTTATGAAAGCGTTGTCCTCAATGCTTGATGTACAACCATACACCAAGGTCCCATGGATAAGTGTGGATCATAGTGTTGAAGTAGACTAGAGAACCAGGGTCCCATTGAGAAATGGTAGCCACCATGTTGAAGTATTCCAACCTCCATTGTAAACCAGGGTCCCATGTCCAATTTCTCATGTGAACCCCACATGGAAGATATCGACACCCAATAATCAACTAAGAATGATGCTCCCAATACCGACACCTATCATGTGGATCCAAATACGAATATCCATCCACATAGTGGGAGATGATCAAAGATGAATCTGGAAGGAACAATACCATTGGAGAATATGCAGGATGGATGCCGGTAACTAGCTCCTGATGTGGGACATTGATGTTCTCTACAGAAGGTGGAGTAGAGTCATCAAATAAAATATGGAAGTGGTTGTCATCCCATAAATGGAAACTATCCATATACCAATCATCGAAAATGACATCAAGATCATACAAAGCATATATTTTTTTATTATACTCATCCTGGATGTCCGCCATAAGAAATCTCTCCTGCATGCTATCCAATGAATCTTGAATACTATGAAAACTATCATTGAGGCCATTTCCAAAGGCATCCAATTTATCATTCAATGTGTCATACAATTGGGATTTGAATGCTTCAAGAATTTATTTTGAGGGTTTGAGAGGAAATAGACATTTGAGAACCCTATGAACTCTTCGGTCCCATAGCTTTCATGAAAAAACCCAAAAAATAGAACAATAAGTTATGGTAGGAAATCGTGGCTTTTTCTCGAAAAACCCTAAAAAACTGTTGAATTTAAAATGCTCATAACTTCACTTCTCGGACTCCGTTCCAGATGATGTTATTTTGAAATTAGGTGAAATTGTGAGAGGAACTCAGATATGTAATTTGTTTGGGAAAATTCGGCCTCCAACTGCTACAGAAATAAAATAAAATTGTGTAGCTGACCACGGAAAAAACCCTGAAAATTGCAGATTTTAAAACTTCAATATCTTAACTTCCCGGACTATGTTTCAGACGATTTTTTTTTTTAACTTGGGTGTTTTTCTAAGAGGAACTCAGATATACAACCTGTTTCTGCAAATTTTGCACAGAAATATACCAAAAATTTATGGAATGTCGCGACCCTCTTTTTTCTTCGAAAAAACAAATCTGCAAAAATAAAACTATTTGCCCACAATGTCTGCCAAGGAAAGTGCTCTGATACCACTTGTTAAGAACCTAAATAGATATGAAAATATAATCACCACAAATACTAAATACACAATAGATCCACAAAGCAAGGTAGAAAAAACCACATTTTATTATATCAAACCCTTAGGGTAGAGCAACACCATACAATTGATCCTATTATGGAAGGGATCCTCTCATGTTCACTTGCCTCTTCGAGGGGGAATCCTCCTATTGAGCTACTTCTCCCAATACAATACTTCCCTTCATTTCCCATTACATTGCTTGAACCCCTTTATATAGTGCTACCATCACCTAAGAACATTCTAAAGGAGGAATCTTCTAGAAGTGGAACCTTCTAAGAAGTCCTCTTACATTTATTATATCTAACTACAATAGTGGGCCTTATTTAATAATATAGTGGACCTAGTCCACCTTACATGAATAGCCTCTACTATTATCACTATGGGCCCTCTGCACACCCCCCCCCCACCCCCCACTACCTCTCTAGCTACCTTACATTCAATCTTCGGAAAGGTGGCTCTTTCAGGCATTTTCCAAGAGAAAAATGAAATCAACATGATCAACTAGCTAAAGTGGAATTCGTATCCCTAATCCCAAGCTTTACGATAGTCTTTCTCAAGTTCATTGATGAGGTAACTCGCCCAATTCATTTTCTTTCCCTCCACACATTTTACTGCGAGGTCCACCACGAACCTGGTGACCTATGCAGGGTGGTTCTTTATTATGATCCTGCTAGCTATGAGTTGGCAAGCAAGGTGCATTGTGCCATCCTGGATAGAGGCTACCTTGCAGCCTCACTTTCCCTTTTTGACTTCGTCATAAGCCTCCTTGATGTGCAGTGCGAGGGAGCGGTACGAGGCCTTCCCTAGATAAAACTATTGAGGGTCAGGTCCCTTCATGCTTAATCATGTAATCAAGTGGATCAGTGTCGGATCCACATTAATCCGTCAGTTGAGCCAAAGGTATCCTCCATGGTAGCACAACAAGAGGATTTTAACGTAAGCATTAACCTCCTAGTGACAGCCAAAAATGGGGAATCTTCATCACATTTAGTATAGTGAACTGCGCAAGATCCTTAATCCATTGTTGAGAGACCAGGAGAGGCTTCTTCCTAGTTGTCTTTGTCAAGTATCAGTGGTGTGCAAGCATAGCATAGTTCTTTCTGTCGCCGAGATTAAATTCGTTGTTCTTCAGTAGTGCCGGATCTGTCCTAGCTGACTCCCAAATATGCGTATTCCTTTTGGGATGTACTCGGTGATTAGGGTGTACTCATAGTCACGTCGGATGTTTTTGCAGTTAACCGCGCCAGCCAAAGGTGGGATATAGTCTGGTAAGATTGACCAAATCTACTTCACATAGCTAGATCGTTGCGATGCTTACTTCATTTCTTAGTCATGGGGTTAACATGGCCATAAGGACATCTAGTTGAAGGGGAAGCCTGTAGTCCCCTAGTCGACGATGCATGTACTCCTTCAGACATAGCTCTATCAGCCATAAACTTCTTGAGAACCTCCTCGACGGACTTCTATAAATCAGTGGGTTCGCCCGACATTCTCACTGTTAAACATGCAGGTCGGTGTAGGTGAATGGATAAGTAGACAAATGGACAGTGACATCTAGTTTCTGATAACATGGATTGACACACAATCAATTCTCTGTTGGCTCAGTTAATCATGGGTGGTAAAAATTGGTCTCAGCATAGCATCCGACGGATTAAATAAGTGGGGCCGCATAACAGATTCTTCCAACAGGCATGAATGCTTCCATCAATGTGAATCTGTCCATTATGGCATGGTCTCAATGTCCCAAAAGTGGTCCATCCGCCCATAAATGTGTTTTCTAGCCATTCTGGAGTGTCATTTTAATGGGTGGGGTGCCTCCAACGGTCATATAGCTTCACCAGGGCGAAGTCACATTCTATGCGGTCTTTCTGTTTCGACGAGGTTCAAATACTGCAAACCTGCCTCCTACGGGGTTCCAGTCTATGAAGTCTTCCATTTGTTCTCTGTAGATTCTTGTAGCTTTTCTAACTTGGATTTCTTTTTATTGATCTTCCTTGCCTTCTTCCCTATAATCTGAGTCTCTCTAACAGTTTCTGGAATCCTCTTTCCATTGTTATTCTTGTCTTCTCCTAGCGGGGTGACTTCGCATTGTTGATGTGTTCTCAAAGGGTTCGAAGTTAATACCCCTTCTCTTATTAATTCCAGGGTGGGCATTTTAATTTCTTGCATAGATAGGTCCTTAAAACCTTCTTGCATTCCTTCAACCTCGAAAACTAATTCTCTTGCCTTCTGTTGCTTCGACTTATCTTCTCGTTCTTCTATTAGTCAGTCTATTTTTCTAGCTATGAAATCCCTTAGCAATTTCTTTTTCTTTTTTGTAGCTCCTTCCTTTACTTTCCTTCTGATATGATCCTACTCAATCCAAGTCTTTCCTAACAAAAGTGGGAAAGGGGCATTGTTCTCAACAAACTTAATGACTTCAAATTCCTCTTCAGTCGATGTTCCATGGATAATAATAGGTACATTAGTTACTCTTCCACATAAGGTTATCATCTTTCCCTTAAACAAGCATGTCCTTCCCAATGAAGGTACCACAGTAGGCTTTCCCAAAATTTCCCAAGTATCTTTTGTCATAATATTCACTGGTGTTTCCTCATCCAAGACACAGTCTATGTCGAAGTCTTCTATTATTGTACTTATGCATTGTTTTACTTTCAAGATCTCTGGTAAACTGACATCTTTGTGATTATTCATTGTTTCTTTCAATTGTGATAATATAGTCTGAGATTTCTCTGATTCTTTCTCTTTATGATTCTTTAACATGCTCTTAGTCTCTTGACTTTATTTTTCTTGTCTCATGTTCATCCTTTCAAATTTAGCAATCATCCTTGGACAATCCTCAACCTCATGACCAAAATTTTTACAACAAAGACAAATAGGACTTGTACCAGGGAATTCCTTAGAAAGATGTCCTGGTCTTTTGTAGTTATAACGTGGTGTCAGTCCTCTTTTTCTTTTATATGTTCCCCAACCTCTTCTGTATGGATCACAGTGCTGGACCTGAAATCTGCAAAAATTCTTTCTAGGTTCCTCCATCCACTTATTAGTCCAAAAATTCTTTCTATGCATAAGAATAACATATATTTCTTCATTTCTATTAGCTTTACTTAGATCAATTATTTCTTCCAACTACGCCCTAGCTTTCAAACTAGGAAAGAATCAATTAAACATACCTAAATTTATGCTTTCGAAACAAAATTTTCACTTATCTTACTCTTATCAAAGCACAGAGCTTTAGATCTTACCTCTTTTCTTCAGAATGGGTTTCTTTCTTAGCACAGAGCTTTTCAAGTCAAGTAGAGTATTTTGCACTATAGCAGTATATCTATGCACAAAGATTTTCAATTCAAGTAGAGTACTGCACACTACAACAACATATCTATGCACATAGCTACTCTTTAGTTCCAAGCAATCACAGTTTTAGTCCCGACAACGGAACCATTTGTTGGCACAGGGGAAGACCCAGGGTTCAACACTTCAACAGCACACCAAAAAAAACCTAACTACCGACCCTTTCGGCAACACCTGCGAATCAGGTGCAGTCTCACAAGAGGTAGAAGTAGGGGGGGTTACAGGACTCAGGTGTCTGTAACCAAGCTAGGACACAGATCTGTGATAATAACACTTCACAAGGAATTATAGCAACACTTAGAAGGTTATATGCATTAATTCATTAGCTTCATTAACATCGCAGAAACAACCATAAGATAGATCAATGCAATAACAATAGATATTAAGCACTTCGATCGTTTATCACCTACCACTGAGTTAGATCTAACAATCATTCATTCTTAACACAACTAAGCACTAAGCATCAACAGATATATCTAATAGACATAATAAGAAAAGAACTGAGCAGATTCATAACATAACCAACAAAGCACAAAGAAAACCAAGAACAAATGATATATGTGGTTCACCCAGTGTAGGGCTACATCCACCATCTGTGTCATCTTATTTATTATTCTTCAACCTCTTACATTCAGTTTCTCCTGTGTACTAAGCCACAGAGCCAAGCTTCACACCAGACATGAGATCTATGCACTGTGCACCAGATCCTCCTTCCCAAAACTAGGTCAAGGCACAGAGTCAACTTCTCAATTGAGCACAGAGCCTTACATATGAATTTTGTTTCACAAAGAAACTCAGAACTACTTGCACTTAGCCTCTTTTTCCACTATTCTCTTCTCTTTTTTACATTACATTCTTACTTATTTATACTTTTACAATAAGGCCTAATAATGGGTAAACCCATGCACCGAAATCCCATAAGCCATTAAAAAAACCCTAAGGAACCCCTTGTTGGGTCCACATAGCCTGCAAAATAAGTGAAATCCACGATCTCATCTCCGCCTGGGCACTCCATCTTTGACCAGCCTGTCGAAGTCCAAAAGAGGTCCAAACCTGACCAAGGTTTCCTCGAAACTTTGTCGAGGGCCAACACTTCTCAATGATATTCAAAGGCTCTAATTGATCCCCCAAAATGAATCTCCCCAACTATACCTTTCCAATGGGATATCATGAACCTAAAATGAAGATTGTATGAAAAAGTTACAACCACGGGAAGTTGATGTACTAACTTACCGAAACGGGGCCCACATGACTTTTGGCGCTTCATCTCCTAGGGTTAGGATTTTGGATGTATAGGGTTTTTGACATTCCTGTTTATTTTTAAAAAGGCCTTCAGATACTCATTGTAATAATATTCTTGCCAATGAGCATATTCGTCACATATCTTCTCAGAGATAAGTCGCCACCATTCCAACTAGCTTGTTTTTCACTACATTTATAGTTTCAACTTATTTCCTTATTGAATAGAAAACAATTTTTACTGTATCTCTGTTATTCTATATTAAGAATATTTTAATAATATGTATTCATTTCGTTATTCTCATAAAATATGGATCAATTGGTTCCCGCTTTCGTATTATAATCCTATCACATCAGGAGGTTTCATCATCAGCCAAGCAGAGCCTTGTTTATATCCTTTACATCTTGACACCCTATACCCCAAGAGGAAACATTCCTCTGAGTTTCCATATCCTGCATGCACCCCCTTTCATTGAGCATAGGTATGTTCCATTATTGGAACTAATTGCTTACCAACGACACGCGTTTCCTCCTCTATATCATAGCATTCATTTGACTATGAAAAAACAAAAAATGACGGGTGGGAAGAGAATAGTATCTTATGTTGGCAGCATTCATGTCGCCTTTGAAAATAGCACAAACTTTTGAGTCCACTTGTCATCAAAAATTTTTGTTTAGCATGACCTTAGGAAGCTGAGATCGTTACTAAAATTTTGCTCCTCCAACTGGTTACTCTTCTAGTCCCTGTGGAGAGTTTAATTGATGCCTCCTACATCACAAAGTTTGATCATTGAGTCCATGCTGCCAGAGTCATCCATATGTCTCATGCTCTTGTTCAAAGGATGCCTATCATCCTGTGTCAGTCATTTCTCAGAACCCTTGACTTTGCATATTGGCCATACCCTCAGTGTGTCTCATAGTTACATGAAGCTATAGTCCTATCGTGCACCCTGGTCCTACTTTCACTATGGGTAGGTAACCTTGAACCCAATAGTCGACATTTCCTCATTGGTCATTGATTGGGGATATTCCCTTGTGTTCAAAGGAAATAAATCTATTCACACATTGGGTTTCGTGCAGTGCCTTGGATGCCATTAGACTTATTGGTGGTTTCCTCTCCTTTGTCAACAATTTTCCTCATTGGTTGTTATTCAAAGGGTATTTTTCGTGCATTGCTTTCATCTAGTGCATGTGAAAGACGCATAGGTTCGTTGGTTCGTGAACATGTTATTTGTCCGAGTTCCTCCAAATCATCAATATCTTACTTTGTAACTCATGTTGAATGATGAGAGATGACTTAATGCTCTCCTTTCAGTAGGTCTCCTTCCATCAAATTCAGCCCATCCATTCTAAAAATGAGACCTAGAGTCCTATAAGTACCTAGAGGCTTGTCGTCATCAGTGGCAAGTTCTCTCACCATCGACAGTTGGGAATACATCAATGTCTCATGATCAATGGATTCTTCAAGTGTTCGACCTGAACACCTTTATTCTCACTTGTAAGAATGTACTCAGTGCCTTGATACCCAATTTCATTATTGGTAGGTTGTCTCGTGTTTGTTAACGATATACCTTAATGAATGGTAATCATACGAAGTCTCATTGTGTTCGACCTCAACTCCTTTATTCACATAATGTATACTTGCACCTTTGGTGGATCATGTAGAAGACTTGAAGACATTGGTTCATAGTCGCAGCTTTAAAGAGTTGTTGCTATATTTCATTGGACCAATACCTATATGACTTCAGTGATCATAGGAGATCATATTGTACTCCATTGTATACAAACATCTTTAGATTGATTTTGAGACTGGTTTTCACTGGGCCTTGTTCATGACTATGACATCCTATGGCATGTGTCCACTCTTGTATTGCCTATTCATGGCCATAGACAGTTGTTTGGTATATTTCCACATGGATCTGCAGTGTAATTGAAATTGGAATCCATGTGCACAAAGTCATTATGGACTGTAATATTCTTATGAGAAAATAGTTCGTCTAGCTAGGTCTCCATTACTCCACTTCTGAGTATTTAATGTATTTTAGTCATCACAAATACTCCTCTAAACTCACACATTAGGGGGAATCTGTTATAGAAATATTTGTCTCACCCTATGGAAACTTGCATAAAGGGCCTTTTTCCATTTCCCTATGCAGAATTGAAGTCCCTTTTTACAGTTCCCAAAGATAAAAATTGTATTTTTCCACATATACGCGCCCTAATAGCTATACAACATGTGTATACGCAGGTTGCACCATTACAACCCATGTACATCAGGTTTTGTGCTAAAAAATAAAAAATGGTATCGGGTTTCCATGTCACGTCATAGGATCCATGATCCTTGACCTTCCATATACTGGAAACGTTCTGAATCGGCCCTTCAGTTTCATTTGAAGGCTATAAATGGGTCATATCCAAGGTGTGGAAGGGTACATAAAGAATTCAACTTTGAGTGCAAAGTTACTCTGGAGAAATTATTCACTTCATATTGAATCTGCATCCCTTTGTCCTTTTAAGTCTGAACACATTGTTCATCCCCCAAGCTCTTCCCTATTTGATGGAGAACCTCACTATCTCTCTTATATGAGCTTGCCTTTGGTGGAGGGTTGAAGTGGTGGAGTCCCTACTGGTAGGGATTTAGTTTCATGGTTTTGAACGTGTCGACACAAAATTTTGTCACTTATACAATTTTGTTGACTACATTTTAATAGAAATATTATTTTCTCGTCCAATTAATGTCTTGCAAATATTTGAATTTTTATTCCATGGGGATAGTTTTTATGAATATTGATGGATTGTGTTATTGAATGTGCTAACTTTATATATTATCACCATATGATTGTGTATCTTGGTTGTTGAGGACAAGTTGCAGGTGTATTTCTTTGAGTCAAGTGCTCAACGATGGAATTCATCGAACGTCTAGACGAGGTAGGCTCTTTATCTTGTCTTGTTAGCATATTTGTTTATATAGCATACTTGATATTAGAGTTGATTTCTGCAGTCATTTCCATCTTTTGTGGTTTACCCCATGCCATAGAGTGATTTTCCTCATAACACTTATTAAAAACCCACTCTTGAGTCATTTTGTGATGCTTTGATTAGAGAGCAAGATAAGCTTGTACAATTTGGAGTGATTATCACTACAGGTACCTCCAACAAAGCCTTATTCGCCTAACAAAAAGATACACCCAAGAATCCCAAGAAGTGACATCCTCACCATAGCAACATGCAACATAAGGGTCCCAAACCCACTCAGACAACTTCATCTCCTAATGGTGACAAAGGAGAAAAATATAAAAATAAGAAGACTAACGGACATTGCAACTTTTGTGATAAAGATGGTCATGATGAGTCCAAATGTTTCAAGAAGATGGCATCTTTATAATAAATGATGAAGAAGCACAACATTAGTATTGATTCTACTTCTTCTTCCTCTTCTCATTGACATGCACTTTCTTCTTCTGGTTTATCCTTCAATGCAACTTCTACTTCTTCTTCTGATGAGTGGATTATTGATTATGGAGAATCTGATCATATGGCTAAGGATAAAGACATATTTTCTTATCTAAATGAATGTAACACCAAGAAAATATTTGTTGGTGATGATAGATCTCTTAGTGTTGTAGTATCTAGAACAATTCAAGTAGATAATGGCCATTTCAATGATGTATTATGTGTTCCGATTCTTTCTTGTAATATTCTATCAGTATATCAAATCACTCCAAAACCATAGATTTTTTACCTCACCAAGTTGTAATCAAGGATCTAAAAGATCCTAAGCATGTTCTTGCAACTGGAATTGCTAATGATATTACAAGGTTGTACAAGTTTGAAAACTTTGGGTCTTCATATTTTCTAGCAGTTTTTGTTGCTCATAGTGATGACTTGAGCAAACTTTGGCATTTGTGGTTTTGTCATCTAAACTATCACTCATTACAACAACTATGTAATCAAAATATGGTGATTAGTCTTTCTCTTGTTTCATGCAGACATGATGTTTGTGTTGATTGTGTTCTCGGAAAACATCATCGGGACAATTTTGACAAATGTGCCTCTTGGCAGCCTCGGGCCCTTTGCATATTGTTCACAGTGACTTGTGTGGTCCACTTTATTCTCCTTCTTTTCTAGGTGCAAGTATTTCTTAACTTTCATTGATGACTTTCCCAGACGTACTTGGGTTTACTTCTTAAAACTTAAGAGCAAAGTTTTTGACAAGTTTTTGGTCTACAAGGCCCTTGTAGAAAAACAATTTGGACATCAAATTCAAAGGTTAAGAACAGATAATGTAGGCAAATATGTGAACAATAATTTTACAAGTTACTGCACTACACGGGGCATCCAAATGTAACACATTGTTCCATATACACCATAACAAACTGGTGTTGCTGAGAGAAATAACTGCACATTAAAAGAAATGGCTAATTGTATGATCCAATCTAAGGGATTAAGTATAAAGTATTGGGAAAAATCCATCAACTGTGCAAATTACATAGTAAATCACACTCCCACAAAGGATCTTAAAAATATAACACTGAAAGAAGCTTGGACTAAAATTAAAACAAATATAAGTCACTTTCGTGTATTTGGAAGTATAGCATGGGCTCACATTCCTGATGAGAAAATAAAAACATTGCAGCCTAAAAGTGAGAAGTGTGTATTTGTTGGTTATTCTGAAGATGCCAAAGGTTGTAGACTTATTCAACCACATTGTAATGAAATTATTATTAGAAGAGATGTTAAATTTGATGAAAATCTCTTGGCCTGCGAGCCTAATTCAATGATTGTGCCTTCTTTGGCCTATGATCCATCTTCGACGTTTGTTCATTCTTCTATTCCTATTGTGGTTTCTTCTTTAGATGATGACAGTGAGGATGAAAATCCACCTTCGCTTGCTCACCTTCCTCTAGAGGAGTCCTTTGAACCTGAACCAACACCAACTCTACCGTTTCCTAGATGGGTCTATTCAACATGAGAAACAGTTGGTGATGTTGTTGGTGATCCTTTAGATCAACGTCAGACACGTTCAACATTCCAGCGAGCCTCTTCTCTTTTGGCTCAACTTTCAGAGACTCATGATCTAGAGACATTTGCAAAAGCTTCAGGTTATCCAGATTGGGATACAACAATGAATGAAGAGCATCATTCTGTAATGGAAAATGATACTTGGGATCTTGTACCTCTTCCAAAAGGAAGAAAACTTGTTAGATGTAAATGGGTCTACAGAACTAAGTATTCATCAGAGGTAAGTGTTGAAAGACACAAGGATCGGTTAGTTGCCAAATCATTTTCCCAAGTTGAAGGAATTGACTATAATGAAACCTTTGCCCCTGTAGCCAAAATGAATTCCATCCACCTTTTTCTTTCCCTTGTTGCCTCACATAAATGGGAGCTCCATCAGATGGATGTTAAATCCTCCTTCAACATGGAACAACCTCCTGGCTATGTCCATAATGACTCTAGCCTTGTTTGTCACCTTAAGAAATCTCTTTATGGTCTTAAGAAAGCTCCCCGAGCTTGGTATGCCAAAATGGACAACTTTCTTATTGACATTGGATTATCTAGATGCCATTATAATCCTAATGTATATACCAAGAAAATAGGAATCCATATCATAATCCTTATCCTTTATGTCAATGACCTTATCCTTACTGGTAGCGACTCAAAAATTTTAAACCATGTGAAAACCAGCCTTAAAGAGAAATTTGAAATGACAGACTTAGGCTTTTTGCACTATTTCCTAGTCATCCAATTTTTACAAATCAATGAAGGAATTTTTCTTTCTCAGTATAAGTATGCTTGTGACCTTCTTCGTTGCTTTCACATGGAAGATTGTAAACCAACCCCTTCTCCCTTCTAGTCTGGAGTCAATCTTACTGCCACCTATACTTCTCTCTAAGTTGATGCCACCTTGTACCGTCAGTTAGTTGGTATCCTCTTATACTTGACACATATCCATCCTGATCTTTCCTTTGTTGTTGGTCTTGTTTCCAGGTATATGCAAATACCCCATGAAAGCCATTGGAAAGTAGCTAAAAGGATACTTCGCTATGTCTGTGGAACAGTTTAGTTCAGGATACATTACAGTTCAGGGGGGACTCCTTTATTGGTTGGTTTCACTGATTCAGATTGGGCCGATGACCCCGAAGATTGGAAATCTACTGCAGGTTATGTTTCCAGCCTTGGTTCAGGAACTGTTACTTGGGAATGTAAGAAACAACATGTTATTTCACTTTCTTAAACAAAAGTAGAGTATCGAGCAACGATAAATGCAATTTTGGAAGCCTTGTGGCTTCAACAGATCCTTTTAGATTTTGGATTCCAGTAGTAGCATCTGACCAGCCTTTGGTGCGACAATCAGAGTGTCATCAAGCTTTCCAAAGACCCAGTTCACCATCATCACAGCAACACATCGAGCTACACATGCACTTCATCAAAAATCTCATTCATGATCAAGTTATTGAAGTGCTCTTTTGCCCTACCAAAGATCAAGTTGCAGACATTTTCACAAAGTCTCTTACAGAAGCAAAGTTTTCCAAACTTCGATCTATGTTAGGAGTTCAAAAAGTTGTCATCAAGGGGGGATAGGCTCTAATGCCTTTTTCCTTCTCTTATTGTGTCATTATAAATCCTTCAATCCTATCCCGAGTTGTTCTTAAGGGGGGATGTTACGATATTTAGACACTTAGGCTTTAATTAAGATATACTTGGTCTAATGTGTTGTTAGCTAAAAATTGTTGGTTGTGGAGCCTGATTATCTTCCTGATTCAGAGGTCTTTGCTTTCAGCCGTTTATATACCCCATGAAGTATTTACACCCCAGAAGTATGTACACTCTTCCACGCGGGGGAGTGCAGAGGGGGGGTACCCCCTCTGCGGGGTCCGGGGGGTCCATCCCCCCGGCTGGGGG
>JZKD02S0636868.1:0-12943 GCA_000966675.3 Picea glauca | reverse complement strand
AAACATTAATTAAAAATAATAATAATAATAATTGTAAAAAATAAAAAATAAAAATCCCTTCAAATATTAAAAAAATTAAAAAATACTCAAAAAGAAACAAAATTCAATAAAATATTTTAAAAAAATCTAAAATAAAAAAATATTTAACAATATTACAAAAATTGCCTAAGCTAAAAAATTATTTAAAAAAACATTTTAAAAATAAAAATAAAACATTAAATTTGATTTACCAATTAAAAAATTATCTAAATCTTAAAGTTTTTATTTTAGGTTTTCTAATTTGGGTTTTTTATATATATGCTTTTTATTTTTTTTTGTGTTTTTTCCACCTTTTTAAAGATTTTTGAACTACAATTATTTTGTTTTTACCTTTTTCTTAATTTTTTTCTCATTTACTCTTACTTTTTATATATATTTTTAATTTTATGGTTTTTTTTCCTTTTTAGTTTTTTAGGTTTTTCTTCAATGATTTTTTAATATAAATTTGTTTTTAAAGTGGTATTTTTTTTTTTTAATTTCAATTCTTTTTGTTTTCTTAGTTTTTTTTAGTTTTTAATTGATAAAAAAAAATGGATTATTTTGTTTTGCTAAATATTTAAAAATAGTGTTATTTAGCTACAATTATTTGGAACCATAAATTAATTAACGACACATAAGTATATGAAAAATATTAATTTAAAAATAAATGAATGGTGTACAACATTTTTAACATTGGGCGAGGGGGATGGCGTCTGCGGTTTTTCCCCACGTTGAGGCTCGCAGTTGTGGTTAATTTCCCAGGTCTTTTTTGTCTACCCCAGCAAGGACTGATTTCTTTGTTTCCCCCACGAAGACTAGGAAGGTGCCATGTCTCCTTTCTTTCCTGTAACTGCAGTCAGTCTTGACAGTGTCACTGTCGATTTCTCTCGGGAATCCCTGTGGACATGGACCGTTGGTTATAATCATGGACAAAGAAACTGAGCACATGGCCCCTCCCTCCTCTTCTAGTGTATTTGACCCTAGTTTGGGGCTGTTGAATGATGGTTATTCACTTCTTAGCCAAGTTTTTCTCACTTTTCTCAAGCCTTAGTCCCCTTTCTCTGGTAAGCTATCGTCTCCTTCCCTTTCCCCGCTCAAAACAAACACTTTCACCAGCTGTTTTGGATCTTTTTCAGACTTTTTGGTTATGGACCCTCTCACCTTAGGAAGCTTCCCCTTCGATCCTATCTCACCAGTCAACTTAGATCTTGACTGGCTCTCGTAGGAGGAAGGAGACTTTTTGTGCTCCTAACTTTCTCCTTTCCCTAGACTCGATGGAAGCGACAATCTGACAAAAGGGGAACAACATCATGATGTCTAAGGGTTAGGTCTCAAAATTGAGGTGATCGTCCAAGCACACTCTCATGGTTTTTACCCCTCTTCCAAAGGATTTATTTCGGCTTTTTTGGAAGTTGAAGAACATAGGAGTTTTCCTTATGACATAAGGGTTCTTTCCTCAGTTTTTAGATCGAAGGACTCGTGGGACATTAAGGGATTTCACAGTGCCCAACAAAAGCGGAGAAGGAAAGGACTCAAATCAAAAGGGAAAGTTGGCAACCTGCTACTAGGGAAAGAGATAGGCATGAACATGGTGGTGCAACTATCAAACCAGACTCTAGTGGGGAGAGCGAATGGTAGGTCTTTTTCCCTCAAAACCATTATTACTTGGACACAGTCGGTTTGGGAAGAACATCTAGGATACACCCCGAAGGTTATTGAATTAAGCAGGAATTGGTTTGCTTTCAATTTCCTCCAACTAGAGCTTGCAAAATGGGTGTTGGGTAAAAAATGGAGTGTAAACTCCTCACCCCTTCTGCTTAAACCTTGGAGCCCCCTTTTTTATGCAAACAAGGAGAAACTTGAAAAAATCTCTGTCTGGGTAAGACTGCCAGCTCTACCTCTTCAATTATGGTCTCTGGATTACTTTAAATCCATTGGGAATTTCCTGGGGTGTTTCCTTGAAGCCGATCTATCCTTTGAGGAGACAAAACAAAGAAAAATTGCAAGGATTTTAGTCAATCTAAATGTCAGAGGAGAGCTTGGAGAGGACATTGACCTAACTTGGGAGGATTACACTCACACCCTGTTAGCACTGAGATTCACCCTCATATTGTGAGAGGATAATCCCAGTACCCATTAGAATGTTTGGTGGATGTTGGTTTTATGAGTGGATTTCAAATGGAAAAAACTCAGTATAGGAATGATTCTAACACAGAAACTGGGTAGGAAATGCACATGGAAGTGAGGGACTCATTAACTTTAGGCAATGAATTGAGTTTAAGGGCGAGCAGAAGGAAGACTTAGTGAAAAAATGGACAAGTCTACCATGGGCCTCAAGCTTTCAAGCAGCTTGGTGAAGAAAAAATTAGGCTCAAGAGCACTCTTGAACTCAGGCTTCAGACACTGAAATATGTCACAGGAACACAGTCACAACAACATAATGATAAAACCTACATCACAATGCAACTACGACAACTCGATCAGATCCTCCATGCCCGAGTCTTTCAGTGTGAGGACAAATAAGATAACAGTGGAGCTGACTAAAACTGGTCACAATACCATTGTAATCAAACCTACATTACAATAGCATGACAACCCTCGACTGGATCCTCCATGCCCAAGTGTTTCAGCATAGTTTTTATAGAGAGATGAAAAGAGGATGACAACCCTCGATTGGAATCAAAATATTACAAGATAGGGAGCTCTGCTCAACCAATTGACGACCATAAAAAAATATCAGATTGAAACATTTATACTTAGATCAGTCCCCAACTATCAGGAGTGTGATCTGATCACTACATTCAAAGAATTGCATCTAAGCAGTTTTCTGTCAAACTGCACATGTATCCCTATGTCAGACGCGAGCTCAGATCGACATGGGTTTGCAGGAAAATCTGTCCATAGGGGTACCACGGGCTGATGGTTCAGTCCCCATGACGAGGACTTCCATGCCTTTCATTTATGGAGTGAGCCAAGGTTTCAACCACTAGCTCTATTTTCATTAACTGCCTCCTCTCGGGATCCCAACGAGACTTAATGCTCAGGGGGAGGCCACGTACTTCTCTTGGATAGGATGCTATATGATCACATGATTGCGGGGCCATCAAAAGAAGTTTGGAATCACACCACTTTTGAGCCCGCAATTCACCACCTTCCACCACATATTAATTTTTTCTTACCATGGTTTCAATTGCGGGACTACTCAAGAAAATTATCGCTCGAGCATGTTGCGTCCCCACAATGAACTGTGGCCATAGATCTGGTCCTGATCTAAGATATGGACACACCTGCTGGATTTAGTGCCACTGCCAAGCTTAATCACCCACCAACTTTGAGGTCCACTAAAACTATTCCTTGGAGGAGGGCGCTACCCTTTCCTTTGGCTCCTTCATAGATGTAAGTTGGGGCTATGACCTCATGTAGACAAGTGATTACAGGCATGGCCAATAATGGTTTGGAAACAAAATGATTTTGTCCCTACAATTCACCATGAGCCACCACCTCAAAATTTTAAAGCTCGAGCACCTTCTGACCCCGCAATAGAGTGCGAGCATTGATCTTGCGATCTCAGACGAGTCCTTTTGATCAATGGCTTAACTCTGCCCTTCTCAAATCATCAGACGTGATTTTCTTCACGATTCAAGTTTCAGAGTTTTGAACTTTCAAACCTTGCCTTCTCCCAATTTTTTTATCCGAAGCCTGCGATCCACTAAGGCGTGACCCCTTGCAGGTCGACGGCTAATATCCTTTTGGGTCTTCTAACTTCGGGAAAATCAAATCTCAAACCTAGGCTTCCTCCATGTGAAACATGAAAAATCCCCTAGAGGAAAATCCCCAAAATGAATGATCTATTGTCACGTGGCCTCTAAAGATTGATGGACCAGATTCACTTTGGGCCTTCGACACTTCTGAGGCTTCGAGACTTTGGCCATTCATCCCTTCGGTACTTCGGTAATCCGGCGCTTCAGGACCTTTAACACTTCGACTCTTTGGGACCTCTAGCTCTTTGACACTTTGGGACCTCAGAGACTTTAGGACTTCGAGATTTGTCCCTTGGGGATTTCTAAGCACTTGACTTCCATGATTCTCTGGAGTGTCGAACTATGAAGTGGGGGATCTGCCTCCATGTGTCCCTTTGGATTGGATGGATTGGATTACTTCGAGAGTCTGAGCTTCAGATATTTGGGTCTTTTTGATGCACAACTTGCGTAATTCTCTAAAGTAAAGTCTCTGAAACACTTGATCTGATGACACGTGGACTGCTGAGATCGATGACTGAGATCTTTTCAGGTCTTCAGACTTCGGGAAAATCAAACCTCAAAACTCATCTACCTTCAAAGCTCACATATTTTTGTCGCGTATCCTCATTGATGGATGGTTCAGATTTACTTTGGGACTTCAACACTTCGACGCTTCGGGACTTTGACACTTCACACTTCAAATGTCCCAAAGGCCATTTTCGTGAACCCTTGGATTGGTTTCCACCTAACCCCCTTTAAGATCTATGAATCATGCTCACTTTGGGCTCCGGGACTTTGAAATTTTTCTCTAACGCTATATCTCATGCAACTTCAAGATTTTGAATGCCCACAAGCCACTAATCTGAACTTCGTGTGAAATTCTCACCCTTGAAAACTAAACTTGCATGCTTGCTTGATTCAAGCCCATAACAAATCAATTTGAGTATTGTGCTTTGTGCTCATGGATGTGGCCTATGTAAACAAAGACTTGGACGATAGGTTGTGGGCTCAAGAAAATGGAAAGAAAAGGAGATGAGTGTTCATCTTTAAAAGAAAACAGTAAGGCTTCAAGCCAAAAAAATTTCAGGTAAGACAACAAAGGGAAAACAGGTCGCTTAAACAAAAAAGGGGCAAACAAAAATGACTTTGTTAGCTGAAGAGGAAAAACCTAAAGACCTGGCCTATGAAAGAGAGAGAGAGGTAGGGCAAGGATACATACTTAGGTATTAATAACAAACACATACAACTCTTGACAACTTCATGTGATAACACACCCAACTATTGGATTATGAAAATATCCCATTTAGATGTCGACGATTCCATTGGTATGGCCATTTGGTAGCATATTTATAGCTCCCCTTAAGAACAAAAGGAGGCACTCTTTGCAAGGTAAATTTAAAGTATCCTTCTCAAGATACTAGCAGAAGGAAAGTTTTCATTGTAGGAAAGGATGCACCTCACATAGTGGAACCCGCACCCTACATAGAGGGCACAAAGGACAAGGAACATAATTTTTTCACTCCAAATCTTGAAAGGACTATAGAGGAAGAACTGGAGAAAAAAATCACCACTTCTTAGGATTCAGAAAGTATAAGGTCACTAGTATCGGGTAATCCTCATCCTCCCTCTCATCCCATTACAGTTTTAATTAAAAATATGTCTTTAGAGGGTACTGAATGGTTGGAGGCTCTAAAAAATTTGTCTCTAAACAATGTCTCCCAGACTCTCCTCGAGTCCCTCTCTGTCTATTTTAAGGATCCCCCCCTTCTGGAAGCCTCGCCACCCCTAAGCGTCTTTGCCTTACAGAATAAGCCACTTCCTCATCCTCCCTGTCTCTTGAGTCTTCCTCTACCCGTTACTTCTTAAGATCTCAAAATAGAGAACCCTCCAATAGTGGAATGGGAAAGGATGAAATCTCCTCCCTAGACAAGGGAGGATGAGGGAGAAAGTCATTGTTTTCCAAAGCTCAATCAAAGGCCAGGATAGACCTTTTGGCCAGAAAACAAAAATCTATCGAACATGCACTTAGAGCATCGAATCCCCGGGGCAAGGTTTCAGGATGAATATTAAGTCCTTCAATTGCAGGGGTTTCGTGGGGGCCCTAAAAAAACCTTCCCTAAAAATGGTGGTCCCCATGGAACACTTGGATGTGCTACTCCTTCAAGAAACAATGGGAGTAGGTGATGAGGTAAAAACAAGCCCAGAACTTCTTCTACCAGGGAGGGTTTTTATTACAGTGGATGCTATGGGAAGATCACGTGGATTTGCCACTGGTTGGAACTCTCATAACATTTGAGTTATTAACACTTGGGGTTTGGATTCGAGACTCAGGATAACAATTTTGACCTCAGAACTCAAGGAAGCAGTTCATATCCTTAACATCTATGGACACTATCAAAATATAAAACTTTTTTGGGAGTCTCTTCTAAAAAAATCCTTCTTCAAAAAGATGCTAATTTTAGGGGGAGACTTAAACCTCTCCCTCGAACCTTCTGAGATATAGGGGGACAATGCCAGGCCTGACCCACTGGCTGATTAATTTTTCCATAAATTTGCAGAGTCCAGACTAACAAATCTTGATCCTTTAAACCTCAAGCCTACTTGGAAAAGCAACAGGGTCAGAATCTAAGGAGTGGCTAAAATACTGGACCAGTTTTTTATTAATGACTCTCTTTTGAACAACCTTCTTACCAACCTTCTTACCTTTAAACAATGGATTGGTTTTGGAGGCCTGTGTGATCACCATCCAATTTTTCTAGAATTCAAACAGGGCTTTGAGAAGCCAGCCAGTCCTTTTAAATTTAACAAAACTTGGATTGAAGATGACTCCTTTTTGGAGCTGATAAAGGATCATTGGATACCCTTCTAATAGGATTTACTATAGTCAACGGCATTTCAGTTCACAAAAAATCTGAAAAGAATCAAAGAAGTGGTAAAAGCATGGGCTTTCCAAAAAAGGAAAAATGAGGACAACGAATTAAAAGAAATCGAACTTGAAACACAAATCTTCTTGGAAGAATAAGGGAAAATACCGAGCAAAACATAGTCAAAACTCATATTACTTCAGCTCGAGAAAAGGAGAATAAAAATTCTCAAGGAAAAGGAAGAGACTTGGAGATTAAAAAGTAGAGCTACTTGGTTGGAGAGCGGATATGAAAACACAAAGTTTTTCCAAGATTATGCCAAAGGAAGGAAAAAAAATCAATATTATCTAGCATCTAAAGGATCAAGCCGAAAATTTGGAAACATCTTTTAAAGGGATGTCAGATCTAGGAAAAAATTATTTCCAAAATCTCTTTAAAGAAAAAAACCAAGCTTCAATAGAAGAAGTAGTTCAAGTGGCACAATATTTTCCCATATTTGTTGAAGAAGCGGATAATCGGTTCCTGATGAGAGAAGTCACATGAAAAGAGCTCCTATAAGTACTTCAAAGTTTCCAAAAAGACAAAAGTCTAGGCCCAGATGGATGGACCATTGAATTCTTCTTGGCTTGTTATGAGATTATAGGAACAGATCGACTAAAAATGGTGGAGGATACAAGGATTTCAGGCCGAATCCCACAGAGTCTCAACTCAACTTTCCTTGCTCTTATCCCAAAGACGGATAACCCAGAGACTCTGGATGATTTAAGACCAATCTCACATTGCAACTACACCTACAAAATTGTCTCAAAAGTAATTGCTAGAAGGATTAAAAAAATATTTTCCAAGAATATTAAACCTAACCATCTCCTCAAAATCCTCGCTTTCTTCCTGATACCTTCCTTGAGTCTCTATCAAAGTGATTTGAAACCTAATTTGTTCCTGTCATTCAACCTATATGTTGATCAATAGATCAAGGAGCTCAATATTTTCCATCGCTAATGTTTCACTTGCTACTAGTTCTTGTGCTTTAGTGAATTCCATTGTGCATTTCGAGGCTCTAGTATTTTCTAGGGCGATATTAAATTTATGTATTTCGACCTCTAACTTGTTCCTGTGGGTGTCCCCTTGGATTTGCATCCTATTTTCAAATTCTTTGTTCATGTGGTCTCTTTTTTTATGTAGGGAATTATTGATCTTTCCTGAATTGAAACCTTTAGTTGTTTTTACAACTTCCTGGACATCTATGGTGAATTCGTCTTTTACACATTTCAACTATTTTTCCATCTCGAATAATCAGTTATTGGCATTGCTGAGGGCATTCGTTATCTTTAGGACATAAGAGGCATTTAACATTGCAAAGGGGTTAAGTGTTGAAGATGCTTGGACTGTGTTCTCTTCTCGATTAGGCCCTACCTTCCACTCCAATACCATTGCTATAGATGACTTTGACATGTTGTCTTCTCCTCTCTTCCTTTTCTCCCATATTTTTTCGATGCTTCTAGCTCTTTTGCCGAAGTAGTAGACTCCGATAGGTACTACATAGCCTTCATAATTTAGGGCTTGGGAGGAGAGGGAGGAGTCTCCTAGTATGGTGATTATGGGAGTGTACTCCAGAGAAGTTATGTTCACAATGACTAGGTTGGGTGTAGACAAATTTCTTGGTGTCTCGCTTAAATTTTTCTTCAAAAGGTCATCAAATTTCTTCTTTGCTTCATCCTTGTCAGCCAATCATTTCTCCTCTGTCTCTACAGCCAATTTATTGTCATATGCTTCATCAACTAACCTCTTGGATTCTTCTTCTTTCTTCTTTTGCAGAGAATCTTGATGTGCCATGCACTCATGTTCTATCATATTCTTCTCCTTAGTATGTCTTCTTTATTCTTCTCCTTAGTATGTTGTCTTTGATAATCTTGCTCAGATTGGATCCATTTCTCTTCAAGTTGTTCTTATTTTTGGTCTTCTCCTGCTCTTCGATGTTGCTGGTTTTTACACATTATTTTCGTCGCCCTATGACTGTTAATGATGTAAACCTATCTGTTGTATTCAGAAGGATCAATGGCTTGAATTCCTAAGAAAAGAAGGGAGAAGAACTTTTCCTAAGAGATGAAATCATATTTTCCTTTGTAAAAACCCTAATAAGGAGGATCGTCACACCTTGTCTAGTTATAGAGGTGTGATGATCCTATATCATCACATGTTGTACTAAACTTAGCCTGTGACATCATCGCACTCTGCTCAATTCTAGGGGTGTGATGATTTATGTACATGGGAAAAATGAGCATCTTCTCGATGCTTCTAGAACGAGAAGCTTCTCTGGTGAGGTGGCCTTCTATCAATTTGGACCTTACTCACTTTTATGATTTAGTGGGATCATCCTAACCTCCTCACCTTATCCTCTTCAACTTATAAAAGGAGAGGATATCTCATGGGAAAATGAGATGGGAAAATTAGCTTGTGAAAATGAGCTTGGGAAAATTAACTTTTGGAGTTGGCTAGCTTTTGGTGTGAGCTTGAGTAATGTTTGTAGCTTTGGGCTTTGCTTTGTCAAGATATATTGTTGATCTTAGAATCCATGGAGCAAGAAATGTGTGGGAAGCAAGGAAATATTGGAAGGAACTTGACAACATTAAGGCATCTGGTTGTATCTTTCTTCCACATTCTTTAATATAGTGATATATTTCTTTCCCATAAAACTGGTCTTATTTTATTGTATGACTCCTTGATCACAAACATAGGCTTTGTTGAGTATACATTGTTGCTTTCACTTCGTTGGCTTGTGTATGTTTACAGGTTCAACATCCCATAAGCCTTGGAATGGAGAGAGGATGACACTAGTGAGGAAAAATGATGTTTAAAAGGTATGTCATTTATCTCTTGTTAGTTAGTATGCTTGATAATTAAAACTTAGGGAAACTTTTATATCCTGTCTTG
This sequence comes from Picea glauca, assembly GCA_000966675.3. Lineage (NCBI taxonomy): Eukaryota > Viridiplantae > Streptophyta > Pinopsida > Pinales > Pinaceae > Picea > Picea glauca. The sequence goes on along the minus strand of JZKD02S0636868.1, from coordinate 3,390 downwards.
TTTTGTTCTAGTTTCGGGGTGAAACTAGGGAGATTTTTTTGTGTCTACACTTACCGATTAGTCTGATAACAAAATTGGAGACTCCACTGGGGAACATATTGTTTTCCTAGTTTTTCTTTCTTTCTTGATTTGATTTCTTTGGTTCTATTTTATGAGTCACTAGGAGATCCAGTTTGGCTCTCTGACTGTTAAACTTCACTGGAAAAACCTTCTTTCTTTTTATTTTTTCCATTTCTCCTTTGATCGTCGCACCCTACTTTGAGAGAAAGTGCAACGATCGAGGATCGATGCACCCTACCTTTTGACACAATGCAACATCGTCAAACTTTATTTGTTCTCTAGCCTGCAACGATCAAGGATCATCATGCTGTGTTAGTCTACAGCCTGTGACAATTGTGAAAAAATTGTTTTTTGATGGTTTTTCTTGCCCAAATCTTAGATATGGTTTTGGGGTGATTTTTTGGGTCTGATTACAGTCTTCTCGACAGCTTTGAATCTGATTTTAGCCATATTTTATTTGTTTTATCTTGTTTTCTTTTGAAATATTTGATCTCTTGCTTTGAGTGTCTTGCAGTTACAAAGCATTGTTTTTTCGTTACAATTGTTTGGTGAAAGAACTTATTTTTCTTTTATTGAATAGTTCATGTTAAAAGAGAAAATTTGTTTGAGTTTCTTTTTTCTATAGAGATTTTCTATTGCTTTTAGCTATCTTTGGAACAAAAAGTTTTAATTTCTTTCTTTATATTAGATTGGGGGCATCTTTTCATTTGAAGTAGAAAAATTGCATGGTTTTTGGCATTTTTTGGTCTTGAATAATGTATTGGTGTATAGTCTCTTTGGCTCATTTCTTGAAGCTCTTGATATTGATGATCTTGTTAAAATTTTGGGACATTTTGTATCTGGGAATGATAAACATTTTCTCCTTCTCGTAATATAGCTTTCATCGAAGTGAAATATTTGCATTATCATTTCTTTGCATTGTTTAGAGTCGGTCAAAACATCATTTAGTCCATGCCATTTTCCTCTCGAGTAAATGACAGCCTTAAAATAAAGTACTTATAAAAATTGATTAGAAAATTTTATATTTTATGGTAGAAAACCTACATTATATTAGTTGTAGGGCTTTGGAATAGGTCTAAAAGATAACTTTCCAAAGCTGCAAACAAACATAGAATCTTGTGTTAGGGAGCGGTGAAATCCACTTGCTAGATTTTGTCCTAGAAAGACCTTCTAACACAAGGGTCAATCATGAGGTCGCATTAGGACTGGCAGAGTTACTCACCCTGCTTTCTTGGTCTTAGTGTAGAGATTGCGTGTCTTATTGGGGGTCACTTGAGAAGAAAATCATGTGGGGACCTTCTCGAGTTGATTTCGGGCTAGATATCTTTCCTTTACATGTGGATCAGACTGTCGATTGTTTCCCCAAGCCTCATTGTCATAATTGGTAACCTTAGTAGCCTATCTCTTTAGGGTCTTTACACGAGGTGACTTTGGAGGGGCAAGGCTTCACGGTACCTGGAATCGACGTTGGCCAAAATCACTCGGGCTCCTTGGAGGGTATACCCACGATTATGTGTGGGAGATTTCACCAGGGTGTAAGTCCATTAAGTAGGTCATCAACATAACTTTTCCACCCGTTCTATCTCAACCCCTTCTTACATTGTCCTTACGACGTTGGATTTCATCACCAACTAGTGTGTTCATTGTGAGAAGGTTTTGTTTGCTTACTTGTTTACTAGATTTTTAGAGTGTGTTGCTTTTTTTCCCTAGCAGACTCTAGGTTGATTCTATATTTATGGCATCATTTCCCGGAATGCCCAATGAAGCAACCCCTGCTCTAGGGGATCCTTTTGTTTTTCCTTCTTACGAAAACATTGGTCCTCCTCACACCGCTACTTTGAGCCTACCAGGTCTCATAATTGGATTACCGGTATGGTTGTTTTCCACTCAGGTAATCCTAAATGCAACAAGTGCTTCGGTTGTATAGTGTGAACAAGGGGTCTTTTAGGGCACTTTTTATCCCTTAACCAGCCTCCAAGCTAGATTTCGCTCAGATTTGAGTGTCAAATCGTGTTGGGGGTAAGACTGGAAGTGGTTGAAAGGATGAAAAGATTCATAAATGCATTGTTCATGAGAAGTGCATAGCATTTTTCGTAGATAGTCATGCATCTTGTGCATTCTGCGCATAGTGTGTGATTAGGGTTGTGTTGTCCCATGCATTCTGTGGACAGTGCATGCGCTTCCTTTGGTGAATTTGGGCACATTGATTTTTGAACCAAGCATATAGTTTTATGCCTTTTTGATGGATTTTGATGTTGTAGGTGTACTAATTGTTGTTGGCATTGATGTCTTTCTTCAATCATTGTTTGTAATGATGCGGACGATTTTTCAGTGATAACAAAGAGTATTAATAGATTTGTTTAAGGAAATTGTTGCATATCGAGCCAGGTGTCCAAGTTTAGAACGTTACCATTGAAAGTGACCTATAAACACTTGATTCAAATATCAAGAAAGGTAAGTCATACTCCATGAAATTCTAGTTTCTATCTATCTACTCAATTTTACCTATAGAAGCGATAAAATCAAAATTAAGGCAAGCCCTAGTCAACCCTAAAAAACACAGAAAAAACCTACCAGTCAAGAGCATCTTGAGGACAAAGAGGGTGATGTTTTTGACCCAGTTTTATTTTTATCAAACCTTTACCAACTTATTTGCAGGGCTCAGACTTACGTTAGTGATGACATATACTATATTTATTTTTGGGAATTGAACCTTGCTCGATATATAGTTCCCAAAACTTATCAATTTCTTTAGCTTGTTGAGTGGTGTGTTGCCAATTGTAAATATGATAAAGATCATATGACCTCTATATATGGGTCTAGGTTCATATGTGTTAAGGTTTAAGCTATTATTAGAGTTCTTTGCATTTCACTAGATAACAATAGCATAGATATGGTCACTGAGAAATACACAATCACAAGAGACACATCATTTATCCTGGGAAACCCTCATGGGGGAGAAAACCCAACAAAAACTTCCTTATTATAGATAGGTAATACAATGCCAATAGATAACTCAAACAAATATAGAAAGTCCTCTCCCAATAATGTGCCTCCCTCTCTCTCTCTCTCTTCTCCAACTGCAGCTTCGAAAATTGTTTCTCAATGAACAAGTGAGTGTGTGAACAAATGATGCACTAGCCTCTCTTATTTGTACAATCTGGAAAGCGTTGAACTGAGGTTTCGTTTCATTGGCAGGGCCGAATTCTTATTCTGGGTGGTTAGAACCACCTTGATTTAATTTGGGGGCCAACTTTTCATTCTACCTATTACAATTAGGGTTTGACCAATCCGCAAAAGGGGGTTTGGTCATTTACAATGCACGACATG
>JZKD02S0636846.1:0-15682 GCA_000966675.3 Picea glauca | reverse complement strand
ATAAATTTCCTATAGTGTTTTCCTCAATCAATTGATATGTTGGAGTAAGCCTTCACACACAACAATCCTTTTGGTTTTTAATTTTTTGGCTTGAAGCATGTTCATCAATTCTTGAATGGAAATGTGTACATTCTCTGGTGGTTTTGTTTTTTATTACGAGTACACAGAGCATGCCCTCTCTATTTAGAATAGATCAATAATAAGTATGTTCATTTAGGTTAATAGAACTTGCAACTTCCATCTTATTATTAATTGCTTGCGGTATGGGGATGGGTTTGAAATTTTTAAAGAAGAGGGATCCATCTAAGAAATAAAGGTCCATTCATTCACAAAGAACAATTAAATTATAGCAGATATAAATTCATCTTGAGAATATATTTGGAGTGCCTTTGTTGAGCAAAGGCCTATCTGCTTAATTGGATTTGAAAGCAAGTAGCTAAGTAGTGAACCAAATAAGAACAATTGAATCTGTGACCTTGAAGGAGATTTCAACAATTTGAGGAAGAGGTATATCAAAGACCGTTTTGAAGTTGTGAAAAGAATGTTTGAATATAGAGGTTGTACATGTTTAGATCAAGACATTCTATAATAAATATATAACTTTTGTCAAAGGTGAAGATCATAGAACACAAAGGACATACCACAAATAGAGGACCATTCCAAGAATATTTGAGTTCCATAAGTCTGTCATTATTGAGTCATCCAATTGCCATCCTTTTTACCATTATATCACATCATTTTCCTTGACTTCTAATCATTTATCATTTTCTGTAACCTTACATTAAGACCATTTTAATGTTTATGTGAGGGATTAGACTTATTATTTACCAATGCATTTATTTTAATATTTTAAGTGAATTTATGATTAAATATTAGAAAAATAACATGTTCTCACTTAACCTTGAAAGTTGGGTGAGTTTGGTGGTGTTTACAAGTATATTTGGAGTTTCCAATGATGCTTATTTTTACCACCTAGCTCCGAATTCAAATTTCCTCTCCAACCATTGAAGATTTGATGAAGATTTGGAATGTTCATTCAAGTATCTTGGATAGAGAAGAATTGTAAAGTTTTGGATGAGTTTAGTTGTCAAATATCTCAAAGATTTTGGAGATAATGTTGACTTTCTAAATACTAGCAAATGGTTGTAACCACATGAGAGAATTGTGGATATGAATTTATTAGTTCCTTATCTTATTCTCAAAGAAAATTATGTATAAATAAGAGTGCCTTCTCCATTCCAAGAGGAGGACTCTTGGAGCATATGTCCAACTTATGATGGAGCGAATAAAAATCATGAGAATTTCTTCCATATGGATTGCAAGTTTATAGTTTCATTGTGTTTTTTGATTTGATATAGTTTATGATGTTGTAGCTTAGTTAACTACCTTGTTCTTGGGAGAATTGAGCTCACTCCAGATGGATCATGGTAGTCTTTTCCTTTATGCAATTATGGTATGTTTCATGTTTGCATTTGATTTCATTTCTCTTTTTAATATTCATTCATTGGATTCTCTATATACAAAATGAAGCACCGTTGTAGAAAAGTTCAATTTGAACACAACCTGATTTACAAACATGGTGTATATAGAGTAAGAAATATTCAATGATGTCTGAAGTGTGATGTGTTTAATTTCTGCATTTGATTTAATTTATCTTCACTTGCTTTCAATTTATGTTGTTCCGATCTTTGCAGAGGTTAGATCTTCCACCGAAGGCCATGGTTCAAGAGTGAAATTCCTATTTTGAATCCCTTGAATGACTGACCATTAGAGTAGGTGAAATATTGGGATTGGTGCCCTTGGAGAAGCCTTGCTACTATTGACCCAACGCATAAAGACACCCTAGTGATCATCTCATATATTTCCTTTCTCTCTTGCATTTACATTGGTTGTTTGGTAGAAGTGAGATCACTTACTAAAGAGCATGTATACACATTGCAAATCTTCGAGGTTAAATGAACTCTTTGTTAATTCATTGTGAAAGATTGCATCCTATAGTGAAGGGGATCTGTGTCGACACTCCAGTTAGCACATCTATCCTAGATTTAAATTTTGAATTCTTTTTAGATAGGATATGATAGACTCTGATCCTGCATATATTTTTCTTATATCTCTAAGTTTACAGACTCCCCTCCCAGTTGATGATTTAATGTTTAGAAATTGTACACATAATTTGACTAACATTTTAATTACTCAATTTGGGCCTCAAACGAAAAAGTTATGACCAAAACATTGATTGGATGTAGAGTAGGCAGATCAAGAACATAGTTAGGACAACCAATTTTTGGATGCCTAATCAGATAGATCTTTGAAAAGATATTTCTATGGTGTATTCTTCTATGAATCTAGTTTACAATGCAATTCGTATCACTCATTTTTGATATCACATGAGAAATTTATTCCCCAAAAACTAATCGACTATCGCAAATCTGTAATCCTAAAACTATGTTTGTTAGGTTGTCCCTTGGAATATTAGACCCATAAATTCTTATTGTATTCAAAACATGTTTATATTGGAGATACCTACATGAATATACTTAAATATCCAAGTGGAATCAATTCAACCCGATCTTTAACAAAAAAATTATGATCAAAATAGTGACTGTCAATCTAGGTAGAAATTAAAAAAAAAACTCTATCATGCAGGTTGCTCCTAAGCATATTTGGCATATTATCTCATGGAATTTTAAAAACTTGTTTCTATCGGAGATATCCCTCTGAATATACTCTAATTTGGATCTTTAATAACCCCAATCGAACATCAAACAATGAAATTATCACCAAAATATCGATGGGAGGTCTAGGTTGGCCACCACTCCTCAATAGGTAAAAAGTGCATTTTGTTTTATTTATCTTCCTTGAATTTGTTTCATAAGCACTACTTGTCATTTTTTTTGCATATGTTTTGGATTAAGAGAGCCCACACACCTCTCTTCTTCCATGATCTCATTTTTTATTTCAGAAAAGTGCTAGTTTTTTTGCAGGTCTCAGGAGGATCAAGAAGGTCAATCTATGCACAAGTGATTTTCAAGACCAATTGTTTTTGAGAAGGGCATGTCATCCATACATACACATCAAAATAATACCAAGTGTAGACTAATATCAAAGAGAGGTCAAACTCATACCACGCCCAGTCACATCCACCATGTTAGTACTACCAAACGAAGCCTTCCGAAATCCCATTATGTCATGACATGCTCATTTATTTTCCTTTTACAAGCTTAACAATCCACCCATGTCGAATTTCGAACTTTCATTTTCTTATGTAGCCGATCTTAAAATTTTCATCTTACTACTACTACCAGATCATGAATTCAACCCATTTTTCCTTCACAAGCTTACTATGATTTCCTGCTTCATTCACCCCTAACCCATGAACAAAGTCTCTCAGCTCACTTGCATGCTGAGTTACCTCACTGTCCTTTTCCTTTTGCCAAATAAATTCATGTTTGATAGTGAAAAATTTTCTTTTATGGTTATTCAAATCATTTTGTTCTATGTTTGTGTTGGATGATGTGGGATTCCTTAAGGTCCTCCTTCCAACAAATCTTGTCCCATCAACACTAGCACCTTATCTGGGATCAATATTAGAGATATCTTATAATACCTCAGGGCTTGCATCCATCAATGGAAGGCTCCCTCCCTGATGACAATGGGAATCCATTATTGTCCCCTGATTGTCAGATTCTAAAGGTGACTCGATGTCAATAAATTCATTCATACTTGTGAGAATGTACTATGGTACCTTGACGCTCATTTTCATTAATGGTGAGTTGCCTTGCGTTGGTTAATGATATCCACTAATGATCAATATCCAACAAATTCTTCCCATGTTCGAATTCAACACATTCATTCACATGGTTAGAATTGTACCACATGTTTGGATACAGTTCAATACTTTATGGTTTCATATCACTAACAATAATGTGCAACTTCCATATTTTTCAAATAAAAAGTTCAGTTGCAGAAGATTAGTTCCAACAATAAGAAGACACATAGGTTCCAGTTTTAGATCTTACTCTATGTTCCTCCATCAAAGAGGAAGAAAGCAGTGTGATTAAGATCAGATTGTTTCACTTCATATCCATGATCTAACATTAACAACCGACAGATTTCTCCCTTATCACAAGATCTCTCATATGCATACCTCATGAAATTCTCAGGTAGGAGAGGGTATGTTGTTTTCTGATCTTTAATTAGTAATTCCTTGATGCTAGAAGACGTGTATTTGGAAAATTCTTTATGCCCCTTACTATTTTTCCTATTTTTTGAGGACGGAAACAACCTTTAGTTGGGGGGGAGACATTCATACCTTGTCATCCCATACTCTTATACCATATTTTGATCCCATATCACATACTTCGTACCCTGACATTTTTCTCCCATATGACTGTTTTTGTTCTTGTAAATATCCTCATTGATTTCCTGAAACCCTTCATTGGTTTGCGTATGAGCACAACTCCAAATCAAAATCCGATGGTTGAGGGATGATTTAGATACTATGGGGATGCTTTAGCATCTTCTAGATAGGTCAAACATTGAAGTCATCAAAAGTTGGTCATTTTCAGTGCAGATCCTGTAATCATAATACAATCCTATAACAACAGTGCAGATCTTGTAACACATTCATTGGTTTGTGTACTTGCACTTCCCCAAATTTAAATCTACCACTGGGAGGCTGTTCTACGCATAATGCTTTGGCACCTATTAGATCCCAAGAAATTCAAATTGGTTTCTCTAAGGAACTCGGTAAAACCTCAAACTTGACAATTTAAAAGAATCAAATATGCTTTGAGGGCACTTTTTGCACATCATTTGTAGACACCCGAAGTCAAATTAAGAAATTTTGAGACATGGGTTTTGTGCCCCATATAGAAATCTGATAAAAATGCAAGAAACATTCTTTGAAAATGTACAAGGAAGGTTTTTTTAGCACATTTTTAAGGCAATTTAATGTTTTTTTATTAACGTGTGAAGAAAAAAGTAGAATTCAATGTTTTTGCACAATTGTACTTTTTTTTCATGAAAATGAAAATTTGAAGGTACATTGTCGTAACGAATTTAAAAATACACCATATCCCCTTTGAAGCACTTAATTTGGATTTAAAATGAGCTTGGTATGTGCATTTTTTTGCACTTGGGAAACATTGTCAAGTTTGGAAAAAAGGGCAAAATTGCTAAACAAGTAAAGGTGAATTTGACAATTATGGGGTTGGTTCTATTGTGGATTGACTTTGGGCCTAAGTCTCATCATTAATAGTGTTACTACTGGTATTTTTGTGTGTTTTGATGTCAAGGAGGCCATGGAAGTCTTATATGTCTGTCACCAATGAGATCTGCCCTCATGTCCAAGGGAGGGAGCTTCTTTAGGAACAAACCAACAAAATCAACATTAGAAGTTGTTGGGTAACTTCCCCGACCTTTTCTTTTGTAAATACATAGGGAAATTATTTTTTATTCTAGTTGTAAAAGATCCATACAAATTCTGAGCTACTGGTCTGATATTGAGTAAACTAGACCAACAACAACAAAAAGTTTATCTATCCAAATAATTTGAAGAAAGTTTTTGTCTATATTGTGTCTATCTAGATATACTTTATAAGGAAAGTATTGAGAGCTACTATAGTTTGAGGTTTTGTAATGCCTACTCTCCCTTACACAAAAATAAAAAAACAAAGCTTATTGATTATTCATTCTGGTGGGGCGCTTGAGGCCCCGGGGGAGGAGCGGGAGCTACGTGCTTGCTTATCTGAGTTGTTGTAGCTGAACTGGTGGGAGGAATATGCTCCAGGACTTCTCAAAAGAGTAGGTGAAACTTGTCCAATTGAAGCTAAATGATGTCTGAGCTTCCTCGCGTGTCTACAACATTTGACCGAGGAGAATTTTGATGTGCCAATTGAGTTTTATTGTCCTTTAGTATTTGGATTCATGACCCCATGAACTTCTAATGTCTGGAACCTAAAGGATGATTCCTTTTTCCACCTCTTGTGTGGTAGTGAGAGTTTGTTCCATTTGGATCTCAGTTTCGACTTCTTCCAACTACTCACAAATGAGAGGAGGAATTGTTTCATTAAAGGCTGTAGTCGGTGCATGGGCATCTTGTTGGACTCATGTTGAGGGATATTGCTATGCTCTTTGGCTTGAGGGAGTCACTGAGGAGGAGCCCTCCTCTCCTATAACCACGACGGTAAGCCTCTTCTAGGATCCATCCTGCTATTCACCTGAATGCCAAACCCAAGGCAGATGTGGATCGATGGAGGATTCAGTGTTATCCTGATTTATGTCACCAGAGTATCCTAGAAAGCACACCTTTACTTGTTAAACTAGTTCTGGAGGTGTCAAGGGTCATCGAATGAGACTTTATTCTTGTGACCCTTTGTTTTCATGCTTCCTCGCATTGTAATTCCATAGGTACCTCCTTTCGAGACCTTCATATTGCCAGACTTCTTTGTTAAGTTATTCATTGAATTGCTCTAGTACCTGATGCAATGCATTTACTTTGTCCGACTTTTGTCGTATGCCTATTTCCTTCCACTATAGCATGTTCGATGAGGTTCCATACGCCAGGGGATCCAGGCAGGGGTGTTGGCATTAAAAATCATTGAATGCAGATGTAGTTGGGATCGAGGTAGCATCGACATAACTATGATTGAGATCATGGATACTTGGACATGGCATTTGAGAGTCGAGCTTCTCGTATGTGTGGTGATATTCATTCATGTTTGAGCATGGGAAGAGAGCCTCCTGATGCTCGCTCATGTGGCCATGATTCCCATCGCATTGAAGCCCACTCTTATCTATCATCCCAACCAAGGGTTAGCAATTCTCCGAGTTGAGAGCTAGATGTTGAGTTGTGAGAGTGTGGTGATGTAGAATGTCCCCATGTTGTTCCAACTGGGAGCCATCTGCATGGGATTTTGCGTTGGCGTGAAGACTCAGACGTGGTAGGTGTGAGTCAAGATTCTCATTCATTTGGCTGGGTTCATTCCTGCTCGAGCGTTGGGAGGTATCCTCCAATTTCTCATCCACGTGGACGGATATCATATCGCTTTGGATCCACATCCTCCTTGTCACCCCATCCATGGGATAACTCCCTTGGATTTGCTTGAAGTCTCTTTAGCTATATTTCAAGCATTAAGAAGCAGTTGGCAATTAATTTGGGCAGTCTCGTAGACAATGGTAGCCTAAACTCTGTCCAGAAACCTTGAAATTTTGAAGAGAAATCACTAGTAAAACCCAACAGTTGGAGGAGTACAACAACAATTTGAGGAATGGTTATAACGGCATGAAATTACCAGATTCCATTAATTGGCCATCGATTTTTCTATTAACATCTTCAAAAATTCAAAACTGCCACTTAGAAATGATTCATAGACGTAATGGCATGGAAAAAATCCTATTCTATAGCCATAAAGATGAATCATTGGCAGCAAGATCACAGGTCAAAGACATCAGTCACAAGGAGCAACCCACATTTTATGGATCACAATATCATGAATATTTTCTCCAATATTTGACTTCTTATCCTATGTTATGATTATATCACTATTAACAAATAGATTAGATTCAATTTTTCTTGTATAAACACATAAAACCATGTTTTATTTCCTTCATTTTCATTGCCATCACTTCAATACTGAAATCTTATCCTTCTATTGGTGACACTCCACTTTACCTTGACCTCATTACTTTTTTCATGAAAGAACTTGTAGGGATGCATTTTTCATTCCTCCTTTTGAACATATTTACTAGAGTCCAGTCATGTACAACTTCTATATTTGGAGGGATGTTCATCAAGAACATATTTAGACAAGTATAGATGTTGGCATTTAGGATGATTCACCAACAATGGATTTAAATGAAAAAAATCAGAGTGATTGCTCATTATTTTGAGGAAAGGAATATGCAATTGGACACATGTTTTGAATGCAAGGTCTGCTGCATTGGTAAATGAGCATAATGGTTCCTAGTCAACTCTAATAAAAAATCCAATAAAAAGGGGACGCGGTAGAAGAGATTCTTACTCACAGCAACAACACAATGGTGTGATTGCATGCCTCACCTACAACAACAAATAAAGTTAAACACATAAACTTTGCAATTTCTAATGCATTGATTTTTTTAAAAAGTGCATAAATTAATTTGCTTGTATCTTGCAAACCATGCATAAGATTGCTATGAAATTTGGACTAGAAATGCATCAAGGTAAGATGAATAAGCACAATAAATTTCAGCTCAAATTGATTTATATTTTGTGAGAAATCAACCATAGTCACCTACGACCATTTTGTATTTTTCTCAAGATTTGTGCATCTATGGGCCATTATTTTTGATGTACATAAGCATAGAGGTAATACCAACAACTCCACAAAATTTCACCAGAATCCGGTCGATAAATTATGAGAAAGTGGATGACCAAGTTTGCCGCAACACATCCTATAACCCTTTGGAGATTCGATAACCATTTGTTTATTTGCATACTAGTGCAACCTTCAAAAAAATTCCGCCATATGGGTTTTATGTGCAGAATTCATAAGATGGTTTGGTGCCTATTGAAGCACAGATTTGGTTGAAAAATTATGACGGGTCAAGGAACAAGATATTTGGTTGGGGCAAAAACTATTGCGTCATCATTTTGATTGCATGATTGAATTTTCCTGTTTATGATAATTTTGCTAAAGGGGGAAGATTCTTTGTTGATGTGGAAAATAGGTCAAGTCTAAGGAGTAGGTGCTACAGAACAAGAACCAAAACTCACAAACTTGTGGTTTCCACACAAGAACCAACCACAAGAATCTCAATTGAAACTCAAGTGCAAAGGTAAGTGGTTCCACCCAAGAACCAACACTTACAAAACTCTTGGTTGTCACACAAGAACCAACCACAAGTAGATCAAATGCCACTCAGATACCTTTCAGAGAAAGAAGACCCCATCACATGGTTTAGAAGAATCATAAGCAATATTGCATGAGGACATGCACCATGTTCAGTTGGGGGGAGATATTGAGTCACCCAATTGCCATCCTTTTTACCATTATATCACATCATTTTCCTGGACTTTTAATCATTTTATTTTTTCCTACAACCTTGCATTAAGACCATTGTAATGTTTGTATCAGGGATTAGACTTATTATTTTCCAATGCATTTATTTTAGTATTTAAAGTGAATTTATGATTAAAAATTAGAAAAACAACATGTTCTCACTTAACCTTGAAAGTTGGGTGAGTTTGGTGATGTTTACAAGTATATTTGGAGTTTCCAATGATGCTTATTTTTACCACCTAGCTCCAAATTCGAATTTCCTATCCAACCATTGAATATTTGATGAGGATTTGGAATGTTCATTCAAGTATCTTGGATAGAGAAGAATTGTGAAGTTTTGGATGAGATTAGTTATCAAATATCTCAAAGATTTTGGAGATATTGTTGACTTTTTAATTACTAGCAAATGGTTGGAACCACATGAGAGAATTGTGGATCTAAATTTATTAGTTCCTTATCTTATTCTCAAAGTGAATTATGCATAAATAAGAGTGCCTTCTCCATTCCAAGAGGAGGACTTTTGGAGCATATGTCCAACTTATGATGGAGTGAATAAAACATCTTGAGAATTTCTTCCATATTGATTGTAAGTTTATAGTTTCATTGTGTTTTATGATTTGATATAGTTTATTATGTTGTAGCTTAGTTCTCTACCTTGTTCTTGGGAGAATTGAACTCACTCCAAATGGATCATGGTAGTCTTTTCCTTTATGCAAGTATGGTGTGTTTCATGTTTGCATTTGATTTGATTTCTCTTTCTAATATTCATTCATTGGATTCTCTATATACAAAACATAACACTGTTGTAGAAAAGTTCAATTTGAACACAACCTGATTTACAACCATGGTGGATATAGAGTAAGAAGTATTCAATGATGGATGAAGTGTGGTGTGTTTCATTTTTGCAATTGATTTCATTTATCTTCACTTGCTTTCAATTTATGTTGTGTGGATCTTTGCATAGGTTAGATCTTCCATTGAAGGCCATAGTTCATGAGTGAAATTCCTCTTTCAAGTCCCTTGAACGCCTAACCATTAGAGCAGATGAAAGATTGGGATTCGTGCCTTTGGAGAAGTCTTGCTACTATTGGCCCAACACAGAAAGACACCCCAATGATCATCTCATATATTTCCTTTCTCTCTTGCATTTACATTGGTTGTTTGGTAGAAGTGAGATCGCTTACTGAAGGGCAGTGATACGCATTGAAACTCTTTGAGATTGCATGAATGCTTTGTTACTTCATTGTGAAAGATTGCATCCCATAGTGAAGGGGCTTTGTGTGGAAACTCCAGTTAGCACATATCTCCTAGATTTAAATTCTGAATGCCTTTTAGATAGGACATGATAGACTTTGATCCTGCATATATTTTGCTTGCATCTCTAAGTTTACAGACTCTTGGTTGATGATTTAATGTTAAAAAATCATACATATAATTTGACCGACAGTCATCATCTAGAGTAGCAAGTCGATAAATGGTTTTAACATAAGGAGGAGTTAAACATGAAATAACAACAACATTAGAGGAACGTTCAAAGATTGAAGGGGTGAAATGTTGGTTATTTCTTTCCCATGGTTATGAAGACAATTCCGAAAGTGTTGCAAGATGTCTAAAGAAATGTGAAAGGAGAGTAAAAAAACTCAAATTCCGAAACAAAACGAGTGTATCCCCTTGCATTATATTCCTCCAATATTTAAAGGTGTTAAGAAGGCATTATTTACATCGTTGCGTTGAAGCCTTTTGGGACTAAAATCCAATGAATGGGGAGGTATGATTTGAAATGGATTTCAAATACCCCTCATCCAAACTTTGTAAAATTAAATTTTGGCAAATTTTTCAATCAACGTGAAGACAAAAGGAAAAAATCCTCAAGAAGGTGAAATGAATCACCTTGATGATTTGTCTTCCAAGGTAGCTCTAGAAAAAAGGGGTCCTTGCTTGATGAAAGGGCCAACAAACAAAGATAGAATTAAATATTGGGAAGAAGAAGGGTAGTAGTAGAAGAAGAGGGATCGAAGATGCATTCTACTTGAATATCTAAGGATAAAGGAGCCATTAAGCATTTCTATGCATGAGCAAAAACATTTCCATGAGCCAAAGCCATATGAATATATTGCTAGTGAGAAAGAATGCATCAATATCTAGTTTGAGAATGCATAGCTCACCCCCAAAAATCCATAAGTCTACCCTGTGTGGAGCTCAGAGGTATTGAGGATGTAGGGAGAATAGCTAAAACAATACCTCACAACTTCAATTTCATTTGAGGAGAGAACTTACAACCTATACACCCCATGCCTATGTGAGCTGGTAAATTAACATCAATGCTTTCTGTCAAGGCCCCTTAATCCCTATGTTAAGGCCCTAACACTCATTTATTATGAGTTTATTAGTTATGATTAGGTAGTCTTAGTGGTAGGTTACATCATGGTCACTTTATCTCCTATTTATAACAAAGGAGAATCATTTGTATAAGCATCTCATATTTTCTTTTGCATTGCATATATTGAAAATTGAGTTTTCCCCCTCGAAGTATATTATTCATTGACTATTTTTTAGAGTTTGGTTCATAACATTTGGTATGAGAGCATACAATCCTAGGGTTTCTCTCCTTCAACCGAGACATCATGGAATTTTAGCTATAAATATTTTCTGGGATGTTTCAGAGAACAAAATTCAGAGGATACTAAGGAAAATATCAAAGTATGACTGGTAAAATTTTTAGCTTTCGATTCGTTATACTTTCGGATATATAGCCTATGGACGATAGAGTTTATGACTAATCCTGAAATCTGTTTTAAACGAGTCGTCTTGGAATTTTTGCTATAAATATTTGTTTGGGAAGTTTCAAATAGTGAAATTTTATGGATATTGAGGAGACATATCAAAGTATAGGTGGTCAAAATTTAAGGTTCTAGTTCACTATAATTTCAGATATATAGTCTATAGAAAAAAGGGTTTGTGACTAATCGTAAAATCATTTTTAAAAGAGCCATGTTGGAATTGTCACTATAACTTTTTTTGGGTGAATTTCTAGACTCTGAAATTTTTAGAATCCCGAGGAGACAGTGAATTACATGTGATTTTTTTATTCCATATTTTTAATCATTATAACTTATGGCATATATCTTTTCGAATTTAGGGTTTTTAACTAGTTCTGAAATTAGTCTTAAGCAAGTTATTTTGGAATTTTTTCTATAACTTTTTTTTAGTGAAGTTTCAAACTATGACATTTTCAGGAGTTCAAAAAGTCATATTAGAGTACTATGTGCCAAAATTTCAAGCTCATAAGGGCTCAAATTATATATATATATATATATAGGTCAACCATCTAAACATTCACCAAATTAGGGTTTGAAAGGTACGTAACTTACAATTGGCATAGCTTTTGATTGGAAATTTTTTTTTTGGTGATTCAAAATTTGTGATAAAGAAGAAAAAGTGGAGTATTATTATTTTTTCACATGGCTCAAAAGGGTGCTCCAAAATTTACTTCACAAACTAAACCTCCAAAGAGTTGAACCATTAAAATAGGGCACCTTGGAAAATGTCCTATGAGGTACTTGCATCATGTGCAAAAGGGTGTATTAATCCCACAAGTTTAAGAATATCCCTAACAACACCTTTAGGATCATGCTTTCTAACTTCTCCTATGCACAAACATAACTCTTTTAGGAATGTTGCCTCTTTTATAGAATGAGGGACGTTTAATAGGGTGAACCTTCCCACTTTGATGGGAATATTCGGCCAAATCCTCTTGGAACTTGCAGGTAAGAATGCAATTATCCCTACATAAACAGTCTTGTAAGCAATCTCCCTGCCATTTACCTTGCCAGGGACATATTTGGGGAGAATATGTGGGGCATGTGCACACCCAAATATTCAGACATAGGTATAATGTTTCCCCATGTACCAATATCCTGTGTCCTTAATGGCCTCAATAACTCTTTGAGATAGTCTATGAGGGTTCTAATTATATATGATTGAAAACAAGGGTTCCATGAAATGGTCACATATGTCATATAAGTATTTATTGTAATTAATATCCCATAATTCAGAGCAATAAATATGAATAGGAGGTAGGTTGGGGTTCTAGTCCCATCCCATTGCAGAAAAACAAATTCGAGAGCATATGACATTTATTAAATACAAGGACATGTAAAAACCTGTTTTTTTAGTCTTGGAGCTTCTCTAGTAGCTTGAAAGATGTTGACTGAAAAGATTTGTGCCTAGTTGAATGCCTGCCCTACCTCGACCATGAAGTATGTTAATGGTTTTCATCCTAATGCTTACAACCTGTAAATCATTGATGCTAGTAGTTGGTAGGTTTTTTTGAAGCATTGTATCAAGTATAATCTGCTATCATTATGAGTGAAATCAGTGTCTTCATTCCACCACTCTTCGAATGATTTGACCAAGTTGAGGTGATCTTCCCTAAATGTGTCCAATAATTGCTTATTTAGGTATGATTCATGCGTTTGTAGGTGGTATCTCGCATGGATGTCATTTGGATTCAACAAATATATAGGGGCATTGAGATCATTCACCAATGTAGTTGTCTCTGAGCCCAAATGTGAGAATACCCATATTGCATCGTGATTATAAGGTAAGATGGCAGGTATGCCAACAACGCCATAGAACCCTTTCTTCTTTATATTCTGATATATCGCCAGATCTTCATCGTCATTTGGAAAATCCTCATTGAAGAACATTCTATAAATGCCATTCCAGGTAGGACAATCTTCCATCCTGTTGAATTAGTTCGTATATGATAATACTAGGTTCTTTGGTCTTTTTACTTGAGAGACAACATTTCTCGTGGGCACCTTTCCTCTTAGCATTTGAGATTTTGACATTTCTGCACTTTTATAATCCCGTATAATTCAAAACAACACAAGTGTTTTAGAACAATATACACAAAATGAAAGAATCTCTTATTGGATAATGATCTTACCTAAATGCTTTATAGTTTATCACAACAAATCTCAATTAACAGGGAAATCCTTATCACATACCTCTTTTTCATCCAATTTTATGAAAAATGACTATTTAGAGGTTCAAATTAGGTTTTTGAAGCTTAATTAACACATACTACTTCTTTAATCAATACGTTTAGGCTCTAGCTCGTAGCAGGCGGGAAACATACAGGGCCATTAATGCCGTCGAAAGAATTCTTTTAGAAAGGCAACGTTTCAGAGAAATATATGGTGGGGAAGACTTGTTTCAGAATGAACCTTTTCGAAAAATCTTTTAAGAAGAATCTTATTGGGGAATCTTTTCGAACAAATATATTAAGAGACAAGGCATTCATAAATACTCATCGGAAAGAATATGAGTGATTGACTCATGAAAAAACCCGATAGAGATTCCCCAAACGAATATTCATGGCTCGACCTTGGGAAGAGTGCCAAAGTGTGCTTATCAAAGGAAAATAACATATATGGGTTAAAATCACTTTAGTTAATACAAATATTTATAATCAACTTTCGAAATAATAAAATATAAATGCCAAAAAGTAAGCTCGCGGGAAGGATTTTAAGAGGGAAATTTCATCAATAGGAAACCTTATGATAAGACCTTTCAAAAATAAGGATTTTAAGGAAAATCTTATCAGAAGGAGCTAGGCCCGTTGACATTCTAAAAGGGAGGGGTCCAAAAAGAAGTATCCAATAGGCTTTTGGTAAAATCCCTTTAAGAAGAAACCACTTATAAATATACTTTGGCAATACGATGGAGAAAAAATCGAAGAGGGGATTCCGATGGTCTTATTCAGGGTTCGTAAAGTTCTTATGAACAATACAAACCAAATTTTTGATGGAATGGATCCAATAGATACAACCCGATAGGCTTGCGGGCTGAAGAAATACTAATACTCCCTACGAATGATCCGAGTTATAAACGAGATTTAGAGAGAACCCGAAATTAAATAAAATGTCGAAATCTAAACACGGGCGAGATAGAAGGTATTTTTTCATACAAATGAGGGTTAAATAACGGATTGTTGAGAAGTCAAGATGGTACATGAATGAATTTATTCCTTTGTAAACCTCACAAGACTACCTATACCTAACGAATCACTCATACACTTCAAAGCCTATGTAGAAATTTAGTGGGGGGCATTGAATTTTCATGGAATGAAAAAATTAAATGGGATTTGTTTCAGGTGAAACAAATGGTGACTCATTAGGATGAACCAATTATCGTTGTCATTCAGAATATTCATAGGCCAGATTAGAATATTAAAGATAAAGTTTTGAAGAAAATGTGGTTCTTACGTGTGCCATGGGTTCCACATCACTAAGCTTTCTTTCTGAAAGATACAAATGAAAAATTCTAGATACATAATGTAATTTGGTTCTCTTGGATGAATAGAATTAAGTTTTTTTCGAGGAAAAAAAATAAAGTTGATATAGAAATATTTTATTTTAGGTGGATTTTGAAATATTTTATTTATGACAGACATTGAAATATTTTTTTGTTATTGATATTTTTTTTAAATGCCACATGTCAAGTGCATGTTGAGAACATTAGAAATTACACATCTCCTTCATATTGAACAATGCACCATTAAAATGTTTTAACCATAAGAAATTTTTTAGTTTCAATTGTTTTATACACACACATTACACATCTCCATCATA
>JZKD02S0636802.1:0-15682 GCA_000966675.3 Picea glauca | reverse complement strand
TTTTGTTTTCTAGCTTGAGTTATTTAATTACTTGCTTGCAATGTTGTTAGTGGTTGCTTTCTTTCTCTTTTCCTTTTGTGTGAATAATTGTGAAAAGAATAAATCAATTTGTTTTTCATTAAAAAGAAAAAGGCTGGTTTATTTTGTTAAACATATTATCAATCTTATAAGAGAAAGTTAAAGTTTCATTTCATGTTTTTTGTTTTGCAAAGAGTAGTAGTTTTGAAGAATATCTTGAGTGTTTTGTTTCTTTTGGGGTTCTACTTGTTGATTACATTAGTTACAGTTTAGCTTAAAATATTAATGTTTTTGTGAAAGGAAGCAAAGAGAAACTCTTCTCCCTCTCATAGATAGAATTCATCGAATGAAAATTTTTGCATTTCATTCTTTGCATCTCTTTTTGGAGTCGAGTTTCTCACACCACCAGTTTCATCTCCACACCTTGAGTAAATAACAACCCATAAAATCAAGCATTAATAAAAATCACTAGCAAATTTTTCTTTTTGACTGGTAGCAAACCAATATTAGTCTAGGCTAGAGCTTTGGAATAGGTTGCGAGGTTAACCTTCCAAAGCTATAAATCAACAATACAACCTTGAATTAGGGAGTGAAATCCAGTTTCTATATCATTGTCTTTGGGACACCCTTCTAGCACAAGGGTCAAACACGAGGTCTCATTGGGACTAGCAGAGTAATTAACCGTACTTTGTTGGTTTTGGTGTAGTGGTTGCACATATTATAAACAATGTTGAAAGACACTTGGGGGTCACTTGGGAGACATCTCTTAAGGGGATTTCAGGCTTAGTTACCCTGCCCTTGTGTGTAAAATGGACCGTTGACTATTCCCCCATCATTGTGGTATAACAAGTGGTACCTTATAAGCCATAATATTTTAGGGCTCATACACGAGGTGACAAAAAAGGGAAGTTTTTGCTGTACCTGGGATTGATGTTGGCTAGACTCACTCAAACTCCTTGGAGGATTTCCCACTGCCTGGTGAGGTGACTTGCACCAAGGTGTAAGTTCGTTAAGCATGTTGTCAATGTAACTTTTCCACATGCCACAACCCAACCCCTTCACGCGTCGATCCTACGATGTTGGATTTCATCACCAACTAGCATTTCTTTATGCAGAGGTTTGCTCCTCAGATTCTTAGTGAATGTTTTTCAGCTAGTGATTTTTTATTTTTTTCGTAGTTGGACTTAGGTTTTTCATTTTTACATTTTCATAGTCACCACAACTAACGACAACAACCTTCACCGATCCCGTAGGATGCAAGGATTACCTCCTAAAGATTACCAACCCCTGCCTCCTCACCAACATGAAGGCCCCTCTCCTAAAAGGGTTGTCGACGAAGAAAATTATTCAGAAACTGGAAGTGTTGCTACTCCATTGCTCCCACATTATAAGGGATCAATAATGATTTATCAAGATGGTTTCAACCCTCCTACAAACTCACCTTTTACAAACCCTTTGGATCCACTTTTAGTGCGATTTAATTCTTCCGGTGAGATTATACCTGAGGATTATCCTTGATTACCTTCCTGACCTTTTGAAGAGGTGAATATGGCATCAAGTAAATCTCATGCTAGTGATGGATTTGTAACCCCCATCAGGATATATGATACCATGGATCCTACACATGTATGGGAAACACCCTCTGGACACAATATTTTTGAACGATTTAGACAAAATTTGACCAAGTTCTTTTTTCCATCACATGTGTCCACTCCCACTATTTCTCCTATTGTACGACTACTTCGTCCTCCCCTCCCCGCAGAAGGGATGACCATATCCCACATTACCTCCCAATTTAGTCAAATGAATGTAACTCAAACACCTCAATTACCACCGAATTATAATTCCTTAGCAAATAGTTTGAGTCTATTTTCATCTAGTCCAGTTGGTAACATTACGACAATGATTCCAACTGTCACACCCATCCCACCCTCAGTTCCAAAAAAATCTGGGGGGCGACCTCTTTCTGGTCCAACTTCCATGAGAGTTCACACTCTGTTTTGGGGGAAACCTTCCACCAGTTGGAATATTTTAGGAATCCATCAACCGATTTGAGTTCCACCTCCAACTGGCCAATACAATAGAGGTCCATACCCCGTTGGGGGGAAATCTATGACCTATAGTTTTCCTAGGGGGTCTCAATATCCACCTGCTGGGAAACCTATAGTTGGAGGTTATCTTGGGACATGTCCTTATCCAACTACGAGGCTACCTACAACTGGTGGGTATATTGGGGAAAATCAATACCTAGTTGGGGGGAAACCTCTGACTGGTGGATATCCTGTCACTTGTCAATACCTGGCTGGGGGGAAACCCTCAGTTAGTGGGAAAAATCTGGTTGCAGGGAGTCCATAAATGGTAGGTCAAATTTCAATTGGCATTCCTTTAGGTGTACTGGGACCCTATGATCATTTATCACCTCCTAGTCTTAACCCCAATCATCCATATCCAGGAACTTCTCATTCATCGTGGACTTAGAATATTCCTCAAAAACAATATTTTCAAGCTGGACCATCTCATCATGTACCCAAATTGCCACAACCACAACCTTACATGGGGGGTCCTTTCTAAGCTAGTCATGGCCCTACTAGGTTGCCAACATCTCATCCATATTACCACAACCCACTGATCAACCGTCAACTTCCATTTTTGGATACCTTAGATCTACTAGATTTATCGAGGTTTACCAACGATTCTATTCTCCATGCTCCTTTTTGGCCTCCCATTCCCCATAAGTTACCGCCAGACATTCCCAAATTTGATGACAAATCTGGAGAAGTCTGAAATGCCCATGTTATGACTTACCATCGATGGTTTTCTTCCAATTTCTTGATGGATGAATCCATTAGATTACGTCTTTTCTAGCGAACTCTTACAATATTAGTGGCCAAGTGGTATGTTGAATTTCCTCCTCTATCTTACAATGATTTTAATTCCCTCGTCATGACTTTTCTCACCTATTTCCAATTACTAATTCAATATGAGATGGGTACCGAAGTTTTAACCTCATTGCGGCAATCTACCTCCACCCACATCTCTGATCATATATATGAGTGGAGGAGACGCATGCGATTAATCAAAGCTCACATTCCTGATCATTTATTGGCTGAGTGGTTCACTAAATTGATGTTACCATCCATTGCTCGTGATGTCACCATGGGTGGCGTAGTCATGGAAGAACATGCAATTAGTCGTTCCCAATACTTAGATCTAGTTATTATCAAAATGGAACTTTGTATGAATTGATTCCTAATGCGTCACATCCATCAACTGATCCTACATGTCTTTCTCAAGATGCCCATGCCGATGGCCTGGTTGGATTTTTCAAAACCCAGTTTGTTACTGAAAAACATGGTTCCCAACCATCACAACCATCTAACCCTTCTTCCTCACAGGCTGGCACTAACAAAAAATCCACTTCTACTCCTACCAAATCCTTCGAAGTCAATGTTGTGCAATCTGAATCATCCCAACCTTCTGGAGGGAAAAAGAAGAATAAATGAAAATACAAGAAATCTTCCAATAAGTAGGAAGAAAGCAAAAACCCTGAAATCACTCCTGAGAATAAACTCAAGCGTAAAGCTAAATATCCTTGTCTTTTTTGTGGAGATTATCAATAAACGCGAGATTTACCTCATCGTGATGTTGTTAGCAATATCATCAAAGGAGAGTCCCAACCCACTGTTTTGACCAATCCTTTCCTAGATCAACAACAACATATGATTACCCAAAACCATGCCCCTCGCCACGGGAGTAATGCATGTCATCCTAATCAAGTGGATGATTCATCTAGTAACCATGTATTCATGATGAATTTTTTTGATTTGACTACCATATCCAAAGACTATGACCCCATTCCAGATAACTCTAGAAGTGTCGATCTCAAGAGCCCCGCATCATCCACATCCTTTATCCCTCCTTCATCTTCTGTCTCTCTTCATATCGAGAAGCCTAATATTGACTCAGTGTTTCTCCCTCCCAAGGGAACAATTCGTAAGTCATCTTTTAATCCCAGTTCTCATGCCACACAAATTTACAACATCATTGAGGAATTGGCACAGGAATCTTGTGCAATGTCGACCCTCGAAGTTTTGAAAATTTTTCCTAGCCAATGTAGAACACTGTTGTCTTCTATAGGAGCCATATATCATGATACATATAATGTTGTAATGTTTAATCTGTAACATTTTAAATCGATACTCTCCCATCAAATTGGATTTCATATATAATCCACCATTTGTGGGAAAAATTTCCATCCCACTATTTTGGATGAGGGAGCTTCTACCTGTGTCATGTCTTTGGCCTGTTGGAGAATAGTTGGTTCTCCTACTCCCGACTATTCCCCCACTACCCTCAAGGCATTTGATGGGTGTGGGTTTAAACCCTATGGTATTTTGAGTTCCCTCACCGTGGAAGTCGGGGGGAAAACCGCTTATGTAAAGGTGGAAGTGGTAGATTCGCAACTGGTTCTATGCTGGTTCAAAAACATATATGTTGAATTCATCAAGGATGAGAAGGTCAAAATTAAAGGTTTCTAAGTGGGTTACCCTCTTTCTATAGTGACATGATTCAATATGTTAACCCCAAAACTATAGAGGAACCCATAAGGAGAGCAAGGCATCTTTATGAGTAGAGCAAACAAAAGCCAGTGTTCCAAAAATCTTGGAATGACAAGACGAAAGGGAAAAAGGATCAAAGTCAGAAAGGTTTTAAGACACCCTTTTTCAAGAACAACAACCAAGAAAATCAACAAGGTTAGTATCTTAAAATGAGCACAAGATTGCATATTCATTTGGAAATAGGCCAAGGCAAGATCCTGTTCAATGTTGGGGATGTGAGGGAATCACTTATATAAGGACTACCCTCACAAAGGGGAAATAATGAGGACTATCTACAACATTCAAGATGTTGAAACAATGGAAGACATGGGAGGAAACATGCCAAGGATTTATGCGTCCTTGGATAACAAATAAGCAGAATATCAATCACCCATGATCGAAGTGGAAGGTAAGATTGATAACCATCCCATAATATTTTTTATTGATTATGGAGCTAGATATAGTTACATAAATGATAACAATATTGAAAGATTTCACTTACAAATGAGAAAGCATAAGAAATATTGGTTACTTCAGTTAGCCACAGGAGCTAAGAGAAATATCAATGAGTTGGTTAAAGATTGTTCTATAGACATGAATTGACTCAACACAAGGGTAGATGTAAACATCATACCATTGGGTTCATATGATTGTCTAATTGGTAGGATTGGTTGGAAAAGCACCATGATGTCCTAGACTTTTACAACAAGACTATCACATGTCTCAATGAAGAAGGGAAGCAAGGCAAGATTCAAGGCATTCCAAGAGGTTTAGTTGTTAGATAAATTTCAACTATACAATTGAAGAAGAGTTTCAGGAAGGGATGTTAGATTTTTGCAACCCATAAGGAAGAGGGAACCTAAAATAAAGTGGAAAGCATTGAAGACCATTTGGCCTTGAGACATTTTGAAGATGTTTTTAGAGAAATCCCAGTATTTCCACTAGAGAGAGACATTGGTTTCTCTATTGATTTGGTGCCAGGAGTTGCCCCAGTGTCCAAGACACCTTACAGAATGGGCAAGCCAGAATTGAAAGAGTTGTAGATGCAACTTGAAGAGTTGTTAAAGAAGGGGTATATACACCCAATTTTGTCACCTTGGGCAGCCCTGGTTCTTTTTGTGAAGAAGAAATATGAAACCTTAAGGCTGTGTATTTATTTCAGACAACTTAATCAGGTCACCATACAGAACAAACATCCTTTTCTAAGAATTGATGATTTGTTTGATCAACTAAAAGGTGCAAGAATATTTTCCAAGATTGACTTGAGATCATGTTATCATCAAGTAAGGATAAAATAATAATACATCAACAAGACTGCATTCATGACAAGATATGGGCATTATGAATTCATGGTAGTGCCATTTGGAATATCAAATTCCCCTGCAGATTTTATGTGCCTGCTAAATGGAGTGTTCAAGGAGTACTTGGAAAATTTTGTAATTATGTTCCTAGATGATATACTCATCTACTCTAAGTTAGAAGAGGAACATGAGAATCATTTAAGAATGGTGTTGCAAGTTTTAAGAGAGCATAAATTGTATGCTAAGCTAAGTAAGTGCATCTTTTTCCAAAAGAAGATTCACTACTTGGGGCATATCATTTCAGTAGATGGGATAACATTGGATCCTAAAAAGATAGAGGCCATTAGAGGATGGCCAAAACCAAAGAATGTGATAGAGGTTAGATCGTTCATGGGTCTTGACAATTATTACCAAAGATTCAAAGGATTCTAAAAGATTGCGAGTCCAATCACTTCTTTGCAAAAGAAGGGAGTGAAGTTCGAATGGACTTTCGAGTGTGAAGAAATATTTCAACAGTTGAAGGAAATATTGACAAGTGTGCCAATATTGAAGATTGCAGATTTGAATGAATATTTTGTTGTGTGCACCGATGCATGAAAGGAAGGGCTCGATAGAGTTCTTAGTCAAAAGGATCATGTGGTATGCTATGAGTCTAGAAATGCTTTGAGTCCAGAAAATTAAAAGATCATGAAAGGAATTATGCTACCCATGATCTAGAGTTAGAAACAATTATACATGCATTAAAAATGTGGAGGCATTACCTTATGGGTAAGAAATTTGAGCTAAGGATAGACCACTATGTTCTGAATCATTTGTTTGGACAACCAACATTAAATGCCAGAAAAACTAGATGGTTGGAATTTCTGAGTGAAAATGACTTTGAAATTAAGCATATAAAAGGAAAGGAAAATCAAGTGAATGATGCACTCAAAAAGAGAGCTCATGAAGTGCATGTTGCATCCATTAGAATGTATATGACCAATCTCGAAGATCAAATTATTGCAACAACAATTTCATATATGCATTATCTAAAAGTAAAAGAGATATTACAACAAGGTAATTTTCAGCAGAAATTTAATTCTTATGAGCTGAAAGAAGATGGAGTTTTCATGTACAAGGGAAAAGTATATGTGTCAGATTTTAGTGAGCTGAAAAAGGCAGTTATGAAGGAAATGCATAATGTGCCATATGTCGGGTTCCCAATATATTAGAATACAATAGCAACTATAAGAAACCAATATTTTTGGCCAGGAATGAAGAAGGAAGTGGCTAATTACATAGCCAAATGTCTAGAATGACAAAAGGTGAAGGCATAGCATATACACCATGCAACTTTTCTACAACAATTTCCCATTCCGAAATGGAAATGAGAAGTGGTTACAGTGGATTTTATTAAAAAGCTTCCCATAATAGTGAAGCATCATGATTCCATCATGGTGGTGGTGGATAAGTTGATGAAGGCGACACATTTTATTCCAGTAAATACTACACACAAGGCAACAAAAATTGCATAAATATATATGAAATAAGTTGTTAGACTACATGGGGTACCTAAGGCAATAGTTCCAGACATAGATCCAAAGTTTACTTCGAATTTTTGGAAAGTTTTGTTCAAGGGATTCAAAACAAATTTAAATATTAGTACAACATATCATCCAGAGTCAAATGGGAAAACAAAGAGGACTAATAAGATAATTGAAGACATGCTCATAATGTATGTCATGGACCAGCCATCAAAGTGGGAATATTATATTCATTTCGTTTATTTTTCTTACAACAATGGGTATCGAGCCTCATTGAAAATGAGTCCATTTGAAGCATTGTATGGCAAAAAATGTAACACTCCGGTGAGTTGGGATAATCCAACAGACAGAGAAGTTATTGGGCCATATTTGTTAAAGGAAATGGAGGAACATATGTCAAAGGTAAAGTAGAATTTAAAGGCTGCCCAAGATAGGCAGAAAAGTTATGCAAATAAGAACAAAGTGTTTAGAAATTTCAAAGTGGGAAAACATGTGTTTTTAAAAGTGAAGGCAAAGAGAAGTTCACTAAGATTAGGAAGTTGCCCGAAGTTGGCATCGAGATATTGTGGGAATTTTGAAATACTAGAAAAGATAGATACATTTGCATACATGCTAGCATTTCTTGCATCTGTGAGAGTTCATAATGTATTTCATGTGTCATTATAAAGAAATATGTGTCTGACCCTAACCACATAATTGATTGGAATGTGATCCAGGTGGAGCATGAAGGGGATTTATGGGTGGAACCAGTATGCATCCTGGATAAGAAAGTCAAAGTGCTCAAGAACAAGGCTATAGGGCCGATAAAGCTTCAATGGACCTGCTACAGTCTCGAATATGCTACATGGGAGCATGAAGAAAACATGTAGGCATAGTACTCGTAAATTTTTGACAATTTTGAAGAAAATAGATTGTAATACTCCATTTTGAGAAACTAGAGTTCCAGAACCACATGTCAAAGTCCTATCCAATTGCATTGGGAACCTTGATAAAATAATGTCTCATTCCTTGGGTTAGCCTTGATAAAGGGGAAAGGAAAGGGGGTTGAAGCCTCCTTTTGGTTGGAACTGGAGAACACAAGGAGTTGTAGCTTCCTTCAGGTTGGAGCCTATAAATCAAGGGGGTCATAGCCTCCTTTTAGTTGGAGCTGGATAACACAGGGAGTTGGAGCTTCCTTTAGCTCAAAGCCTGTAAATCAGGGGGTCATATCCTCCTTCAAGTTGGATATGGATAATTCAGGGAGTTGTAGCTTCCTTGAGGTTGGATCCTGTAAACTAGGGGGTTTGAGCCTCCTTCCAGTTGGTGCTGTAGAATTTGGAAGTTTTTGCTTCCTATGAATGTAATATTTTGATATATAAGAAAACATTATGTGGTTTTCTCCCATTTGGGTTTCCACATAAAATTTTGGTGTACTGTGTATTTGTGGTTATGATGTGATGCATTTTTTATGGTTATATGTTTATGATATGTTAAATGAAATCAGAAGTGAATATAATTTTTGATAATTTAATGTTGTGATTGAAATTGGTAATAAGTTGTCGATACTGATTCACCCCCCCTTAGTATTGGTGAATATTCCAACAATTGGTATCAGAGCAAGTTCCTTCAGAGACAATCTAGCCACTGGAAAGTAGACCATGGATTGCACTAAGAATGGAGTGCCAATGTTTAATGGATAGGATGGTCAGAAATATGAGATATGGACCAAATAATGATTTTTGTTTTTACATCCACAGGGGTATGATGTTTGGTGCTCAGTCGTTATAGGATACAATGCTTCAAAGAAATCAAAGACTGGATACAAAAAGGAACTAAAAAGAAACAAAAAAATAGCAATGGATTTCATCCTGGAAGGATTACCCGATCCAACAAAAGACAAAGTGTGAAAATGTTCATCAACCAAGGAACTTTGGGATAAGCTACATAATCTCTATTTTAAGGAATCTCCTCTTACTGTAGAGCCAAAACATGCTAATTAGAATAAAGAAAATATTGAATTCGAACAAGAAGAAATATTCTTGTCATGTGAGATAGATTTAGAAGAATAAGATTGTGAAGAAGGCATAATGGATTTTGAGTCTCAACTAATCAGGGATCTAAGTGAGCTAAGAAAAGAAAGGAGAGAAAACAAGTCCCTCAAGGAAGAATTGATCAGGCTAAAGGAAGGTTTTGGAAAATATAGGAAGGTTATCATAAATCTAAAAGCTCAGCTGGATGAAGCCAAAGTGATTGAAGAAACTCACAAGGATCAATTGAAAGAGAAACAATGTTTGGAAGCCGAAATAGTATCATAAAGAAAAGAAGTAGAGAAGAGAAAATAAATTTTGACAAGTCATCTTAAGGAAAGAATTGAGGACTTAAAGAAGCTTGAAGAAGAATTTAGTCAACAATAAAGAAGATTTGAAGAAGAAATCATCACCTTGAAGACCCAACTTGAAGAAGAAAAGAGACCGAAAGAAGTCACGAAGATCCAGATGATGAAGAAAGAAGAAGATTGTGAGAAGCTTGAAGAAGAAGTTTTCACATTAAGAGTTAAATTTTTCAAGCTCAACAAGAATGTTGAAGAGAGAGGAAGCTCCACATCGCCAGTAAAGTAAGTTGAAGAGAAATGTTACAGGTTAATAGAAAGGAAGAATGAAGAGAAGGATAAGAGTTATGCAGAAATCATTAGAGAGCCTTTTAAGAAGGAAGAATGCGAGTCCTCAAAGGAGAACATTCCAGAAATGGAGAAGACTCAAGAAGAAGATTACATAAGAGACATATATCAAATAAGACCTTCCACTTTTCGACATCAAAGAAGCTTCAATTATTGTGAAGGAAACATCATAAGATAAGATCATGATCAACCAAGGCATGAATTCAAAACGACTACATCACAAAGAAGATCATTCACTCCCAGGTATCAAAGTTTCTTTTATGGTTATTGTTTTAATTGTAATAACTTTGGACATAAAGTTGTAGATTGCAGAGCTTATGGAAGAAATGGTCAAACAAGAAATGTTTATGTGGCCCCATACAATATTGAATGTTACAAATTCCACAACTATGGACACATAGCTCGTGATTGTAGAAGCATGATGAATACTTCCATGAAAGAAAACACTTATATCATATACAAGAAGGTTTGGAAAAGAAAGAAAGAACACATGAATGAAGAATAGATGAATGAAGAATGGGTAAATGAAGAACATGTGAATGAAGAAATCCCATAAATCATACTCTCAAGATTTGCAGTAGTGCAAGATCATGACAAATATACAGACAAAAATGAAGATATTGAGATTTAGAATGATCTTACTACAGAGCAACTTTAAGTATTCTTCTAAGCCATCCGTCTTAGAGACTCCCAGTAATGTGAATGTTGAAGAGGGGGAGTCTAAGCAAAAATTACATATTGGAGAACTATATTTCGGGCAACCTAAAGTGTTTTTAGATTTTGGGAAAGAAGATTCAAAATGGTATGATGGCAGAGACATGTAGAGTTTTATTTGAAGATTGAGCAAACCAATGGACATATTTGATTCAACTTGAAAAACATAAATATGCAGTGATCAATTGTAGAAGATTCGAAGAATATCTCAGAACAATGAAGTGTCATATTAGTCAACAATGTGTGCAATTGTGTAGTAGAGTCATGGATAATTGTTATGACATATGGACATAGATGATTTCATGATATATTTGGAAGGTATAGAAGACTATACTTGACATGAACCAGAGAATATACATGACAATGGATGTAAGCATGTGCTCATAAGGAATTGCCACAAGGAAGATGGATTCAAAAGTAAAGCATGTTGACAGGTGAAACCAACTAGGAAGGCAAGAAGTGAAAGGCACATCAAGACAGAGAGAAACCATCAATAAGAGTTGTATTGTCAAGAGAAGATCGTTGGATGATTATTTCATTGATGTCAGTTTAATGAAGATGACAAGCCATGAAGACTTGAAGTCCAGAAATGAAGAAATATTAACATGAATTCTTTTAATATACATAACCATATTACAGTAACATGAAGCACCAATGGAAGAAAAAGCATCGGAAGAGAGGAAAGAAAGAAATAAAGGAATCCCCACATTCATGTACATGGCATATTGCAACAAAAGACAGGGGGAGAGAAATCATCAGAGGCAATTACCCTTAATGTCAAAGGGGAAGAGAAAGATATGAAGCATGAAAACATGGGGAGTGCATGAAGACAAAGAGAGATTTTTCAAAGATGGTATATTGTCAGGGGGAGTCACTCTTTGCTATTGATATCAAAATCAAATTGAAAGATCATGAGATAAATATCAGAAGCATGAAGACAGGTGGAGCATCCCCAAAAAGAGTTACCATTTTCCACTGATGTCAAAGGGGGAGATAAACATGAGGAGATAAAGATCAAGAGAATCGGTCATAGGTGAAGTATGAGTGTTTCCATAAATGCCAAAGGGGGATATTTTTGGATAGTTGGTTTTCATTGATGTCAACCCTAATCAACTCTAGAAGAAGCCCCGAAGAAAGTTTGGAAGAATCTAAAAGTGATGGATGTATTTGGAGATGTCTCCAAAGGGGTCCCCTTATGGCATAAATTTAAGTATGGCCCTCACGGGAAGATGCTTTGAAGAAGTCTACAAGAATCCCTGGAAAGATGGTCAAGAGTTCCCAAAGGTGTGGTGATGAAGCCTAATTTTTTTTGAGGAAAAAGAGGATGAAGGACATGGCACATGCATGAAAAACCTTCATAGATAGATAGTCCTCGTCATTTCATTTCCAATGGTAGGTGGTACACCACGTGGTTCCTCACGGTTAAGGAGATATTCCCTCTTGAATATGGAAGCCCTGAAGTATGTTTAAGAAGCCCATAAATGGTTGTAACAAGAAGTGACAAGTCGACCCCAAAATTAAGGAAAATAAGAAAAGTGGTTGCGATAAGATATTACAGGTTATACCTAAAGCAAGTAAAGGTGTTACTTAGAAAATTATAAATACAATTCAAGGAGCCTCTCATTTGCACAAGCAAGTTCATTGAATATCTATCGAGTGAGAAAGTGATCTATTGGTGAATCTGAGGTAGAGAATATAAGGGAGTGAAGGAGTGTGAAGGAGAAGTCTTGGAGCTGCAACTGGGAGAAGGGTTTTTTGAGAATCTCTAATTTAACTAACCCCCACAAGTCAGGCTTAGGGTGTCCTGCGATGCACCCCCGCCGATTGAATGGTGCTCGTCATGCGATGCACCCCTGCAGGTTGACTAGTGATCATCACGCGAGGCACCACTGGTTGCAGAACTTAGTCCTGTGAGGATGAGGAAAATTTTGTGAAGATGCTCATCCATGGATGTTGAAGCAGAAAAAGGTCTGAATGTTTGTGATATGATGCACCAGGTATGTTATAGAATTACATGCATGTTTTTATATGTATTTTGAGGGTTGTATAATGATTGTTATGGCACATGCTTGAGGCATGTCTTGGAGATTTTGGACATATGCCTTGAGGAACATATTGGATGTTTGGTACATGGTTTGAGGCATATTTGTTGAGTCATATTGTTGGTAGATATCTTAGATGTATTGATGCATATATTTGGCACATAGTTGAGGTACATTTTGGGCACTTGTGAACATGGAATGTATTGGCATATGGTTGAAGAATATCATTGATGTCTTGGAACATGCTTGAGATATATGGTTGGATGCATAGATTGGATGGTTTGGCACATAGTTTGATGTTGGTACATGTTGAGACACATCTTGGTGATATTATGGTACATGTTTGATGCATATCTTTGGTATATTGTTTGAGGCACATCTCGGTGATGTTGGCACATGCTTGAAGCACATATTTGGTACATGATTTGAGGCATATATTTGGCACATGTATGTGTTACATTTCTTAGTGATCTTGGAAAATGTTTGATGCATATGCTGACACATGCTAGAGACATATTTATGGTACATTGTTAGATGCACAACTTGGTGATGTTGGGCATATGGTTTGAGAGATGTTCTTGGTGATCTTGGCATATGATCTATGCGAGACGATCCAATTTCATTGAGGTTGATGTATTAGTGACAGTGACAGTTTGATGTATCAATGGCAGTGATAGGTTGATGTATCGGTAGTAGTGACAGGTTGATGACAATGATAATGATAGTTTCAGTTATAGGTGTTGGCATGTTTTCAGACAGAGGCCGAGTATGCATGTTTTCAGACAGAGGCAGAGTATGCGTGTTTGTCATTGATGGCAAAGATCATGACCAACAACACACCGATGGGGATATTGTTGGCATGTTTTCAGACAAAGGCAGAGTATGCATGTTTTTCATTGATGGCAAAGATGATGACCAACAACACAACGATGATCACATTACAAGATCAGAAGCTAAAATCCATTTCAGAGTTTCAGATATCAGGAGTTGGAGGTGTATCAGAAGATAAACTCTATTTCAGAGTTTCAGATACAGGGAGTTGGAAGTGTCGAAACACTTCATCACAGAAATGCCGAAACGTCGAAATGCAAGACGCCGAAATACTAGACCATTGATCTGACTCCATTTCAGAGTTCTGGATACCGGGAGTTGGAGTGTCGAAACACTTCACCACAGGAATGCTTAAATGCTGAAATGCGAAAAACACCTTTTGGTGTAGGTTTTGGATACCAGGAGTTGGAAGTGTCGAAACACTTCACCACAGGAAGGCCGAAATGCCGAAATGCGAAAAAAAACCTTTTGGTGAAAGTTTCGGATACTAGAAGTTGGAGTGTTGAAACACTTCACCACAGGAATGCCGAAATGTTGGAATGCTGAAATACGAAAAACACCTTTTGCTGTATGTTTCAGATACTGGGAGTTGGAGTGTCGAAACACTTCACCATAGGAATGCCGAAATGCGAAAAACACCTTTTGGTGTAGGTTTTGGATACCGGGAGTTGGAGTGTCGAAACAATTCACCACAGGAATTTCGAAATGAGAAAAACACCTTTTGGTGCAGGTTTCAGATACTGGGAGTTGGAGTGTTGAAACACTTCACCACAGGAATGCCGAAATGCCGAAATGTGAAATGGTGAAATAAATGCAAGACCCTGCGGATTTAATCCAATGGTACTGGTTATTTGAGCATCTGATTGAAGGGCTATTGTTGATCTTCATGATTAACTGTTCAGTTACAATTTAGTTAGCATAACCGAATCATGGTTCTTGGATGGTTGGCGATTCAATTGCTGAGGCATTTTTGCCCAAGAAGATTCAAGGTGTAACCTAAGAGGAAGAGGATAAAAGATATACACTGTGATTGTGTGCCAGTGGCTGTGCTAAGTGAAAAAAATAAATAAAAATGAATTGAACTGTAGAAAGGTAAAATTTCAATATGCGCAGTGGAAAGAAAACACATAGATGAGGAACAAAAGTTGAATATAACATAATAGTGGAAGAGAGCAGAAATAACACATATCAAAGATGCATATTTGTGAGAAGAAGATAAATCCGAGGTGTGCATGCTGAGATAGAGAATAAGATCAGAAAGCTAAAGAGGATGCAAGAAGGGAGACACTGATGCAGGAAAAGCAGAGTGGCATAGCTAAA
Organism: Picea glauca; assembly: GCA_000966675.3. Taxonomy (NCBI): domain Eukaryota; kingdom Viridiplantae; phylum Streptophyta; class Pinopsida; order Pinales; family Pinaceae; genus Picea; species Picea glauca. Next base: position 679 of record JZKD02S0636802.1, on the reverse strand, counting down.
TAGTGATAAGCTTGGTAAGCAAATGAAAACTATTGAATCACTGTAATAAATTCACAAAAAACAAAGTTTTATATTTCAGGGTGGTCGGGAGGTGCTAGGGAGGACTGTTGTCCTCAGAGGTTCAAGTGGGTGCTTGAACACGGGGATTTGTAGCTTCCATCTAGTTGTAGCCAGAGAAACTAGGGTGGCAGGGTGGTGCAAGGGAGAACAAGTGTTCTCTGTTATACAAGTTGGAGCCCGTGTAACTGGAAGTTGGTGCTTCCATCCAGTCGGTGCTGGAACACTCAGGGAGTTGGTGCTTCCTTCTAGTGGGTGCTAGAGAAATCAGAGAGTTGGTTCTCTCAAACAATTTGGAGCTTGTAAAACAGAGGTAGTAGCCTCACATTGAGTTGGAGCTCAATTATAGATGATGTACATAAATTAAAAGACTGCCTATCATTTCGAAGAAGAATAGGTTTTCTCCCTTTATGGGTTTCCTCGTGAAAATCTGTCTCTGTGTATATCTTATGTGTGATTGATGCTCATTATTTATGTTGTCCATATGTTGTATAATATTGATGATCGCTTAAAGAAACATTAAGAATATTTTAGTAGACTTAAAATTGTTTAAGCACAATAACAACTGATTCACCCCCCCCTCTCAATTGTCTTAGTAATTTAAACAATTGGTATCATAGCG
>JZKD02S0636769.1:0-15682 GCA_000966675.3 Picea glauca | reverse complement strand
ATAAATTTCCTATAGTGTTTTCCTCAATCAATTGATATGTTGGAGTAAGCCTTCACACACAACAATCCTTTTGGTTTTTAATTTTTTGGCTTGAAGCATGTTCATCAATTCTTGAATGGAAATGTGTACATTCTCTGGTGGTTTTGTTTTTTATTACGAGTACACAGAGCATGCCCTCTCTATTTAGAATAGATCAATAATAAGTATGTTCATTTAGGTTAATAGAACTTGCAACTTCCATCTTATTATTAATTGCTTGCGGTATGGGGATGGGTTTGAAATTTTTAAAGAAGAGGGATCCATCTAAGAAATAAAGGTCCATTCATTCACAAAGAACAATTAAATTATAGCAGATATAAATTCATCTTGAGAATATATTTGGAGTGCCTTTGTTGAGCAAAGGCCTATCTGCTTAATTGGATTTGAAAGCAAGTAGCTAAGTAGTGAACCAAATAAGAACAATTGAATCTGTGACCTTGAAGGAGATTTCAACAATTTGAGGAAGAGGTATATCAAAGACCGTTTTGAAGTTGTGAAAAGAATGTTTGAATATAGAGGTTGTACATGTTTAGATCAAGACATTCTATAATAAATATATAACTTTTGTCAAAGGTGAAGATCATAGAACACAAAGGACATACCACAAATAGAGGACCATTCCAAGAATATTTGAGTTCCATAAGTCTGTCATTATTGAGTCATCCAATTGCCATCCTTTTTACCATTATATCACATCATTTTCCTTGACTTCTAATCATTTATCATTTTCTGTAACCTTACATTAAGACCATTTTAATGTTTATGTGAGGGATTAGACTTATTATTTACCAATGCATTTATTTTAATATTTTAAGTGAATTTATGATTAAATATTAGAAAAATAACATGTTCTCACTTAACCTTGAAAGTTGGGTGAGTTTGGTGGTGTTTACAAGTATATTTGGAGTTTCCAATGATGCTTATTTTTACCACCTAGCTCCGAATTCAAATTTCCTCTCCAACCATTGAAGATTTGATGAAGATTTGGAATGTTCATTCAAGTATCTTGGATAGAGAAGAATTGTAAAGTTTTGGATGAGTTTAGTTGTCAAATATCTCAAAGATTTTGGAGATAATGTTGACTTTCTAAATACTAGCAAATGGTTGTAACCACATGAGAGAATTGTGGATATGAATTTATTAGTTCCTTATCTTATTCTCAAAGAAAATTATGTATAAATAAGAGTGCCTTCTCCATTCCAAGAGGAGGACTCTTGGAGCATATGTCCAACTTATGATGGAGCGAATAAAAATCATGAGAATTTCTTCCATATGGATTGCAAGTTTATAGTTTCATTGTGTTTTTTGATTTGATATAGTTTATGATGTTGTAGCTTAGTTAACTACCTTGTTCTTGGGAGAATTGAGCTCACTCCAGATGGATCATGGTAGTCTTTTCCTTTATGCAATTATGGTATGTTTCATGTTTGCATTTGATTTCATTTCTCTTTTTAATATTCATTCATTGGATTCTCTATATACAAAATGAAGCACCGTTGTAGAAAAGTTCAATTTGAACACAACCTGATTTACAAACATGGTGTATATAGAGTAAGAAATATTCAATGATGTCTGAAGTGTGATGTGTTTAATTTCTGCATTTGATTTAATTTATCTTCACTTGCTTTCAATTTATGTTGTTCCGATCTTTGCAGAGGTTAGATCTTCCACCGAAGGCCATGGTTCAAGAGTGAAATTCCTATTTTGAATCCCTTGAATGACTGACCATTAGAGTAGGTGAAATATTGGGATTGGTGCCCTTGGAGAAGCCTTGCTACTATTGACCCAACGCATAAAGACACCCTAGTGATCATCTCATATATTTCCTTTCTCTCTTGCATTTACATTGGTTGTTTGGTAGAAGTGAGATCACTTACTAAAGAGCATGTATACACATTGCAAATCTTCGAGGTTAAATGAACTCTTTGTTAATTCATTGTGAAAGATTGCATCCTATAGTGAAGGGGATCTGTGTCGACACTCCAGTTAGCACATCTATCCTAGATTTAAATTTTGAATTCTTTTTAGATAGGATATGATAGACTCTGATCCTGCATATATTTTTCTTATATCTCTAAGTTTACAGACTCCCCTCCCAGTTGATGATTTAATGTTTAGAAATTGTACACATAATTTGACTAACATTTTAATTACTCAATTTGGGCCTCAAACGAAAAAGTTATGACCAAAACATTGATTGGATGTAGAGTAGGCAGATCAAGAACATAGTTAGGACAACCAATTTTTGGATGCCTAATCAGATAGATCTTTGAAAAGATATTTCTATGGTGTATTCTTCTATGAATCTAGTTTACAATGCAATTCGTATCACTCATTTTTGATATCACATGAGAAATTTATTCCCCAAAAACTAATCGACTATCGCAAATCTGTAATCCTAAAACTATGTTTGTTAGGTTGTCCCTTGGAATATTAGACCCATAAATTCTTATTGTATTCAAAACATGTTTATATTGGAGATACCTACATGAATATACTTAAATATCCAAGTGGAATCAATTCAACCCGATCTTTAACAAAAAAATTATGATCAAAATAGTGACTGTCAATCTAGGTAGAAATTAAAAAAAAAACTCTATCATGCAGGTTGCTCCTAAGCATATTTGGCATATTATCTCATGGAATTTTAAAAACTTGTTTCTATCGGAGATATCCCTCTGAATATACTCTAATTTGGATCTTTAATAACCCCAATCGAACATCAAACAATGAAATTATCACCAAAATATCGATGGGAGGTCTAGGTTGGCCACCACTCCTCAATAGGTAAAAAGTGCATTTTGTTTTATTTATCTTCCTTGAATTTGTTTCATAAGCACTACTTGTCATTTTTTTTGCATATGTTTTGGATTAAGAGAGCCCACACACCTCTCTTCTTCCATGATCTCATTTTTTATTTCAGAAAAGTGCTAGTTTTTTTGCAGGTCTCAGGAGGATCAAGAAGGTCAATCTATGCACAAGTGATTTTCAAGACCAATTGTTTTTGAGAAGGGCATGTCATCCATACATACACATCAAAATAATACCAAGTGTAGACTAATATCAAAGAGAGGTCAAACTCATACCACGCCCAGTCACATCCACCATGTTAGTACTACCAAACGAAGCCTTCCGAAATCCCATTATGTCATGACATGCTCATTTATTTTCCTTTTACAAGCTTAACAATCCACCCATGTCGAATTTCGAACTTTCATTTTCTTATGTAGCCGATCTTAAAATTTTCATCTTACTACTACTACCAGATCATGAATTCAACCCATTTTTCCTTCACAAGCTTACTATGATTTCCTGCTTCATTCACCCCTAACCCATGAACAAAGTCTCTCAGCTCACTTGCATGCTGAGTTACCTCACTGTCCTTTTCCTTTTGCCAAATAAATTCATGTTTGATAGTGAAAAATTTTCTTTTATGGTTATTCAAATCATTTTGTTCTATGTTTGTGTTGGATGATGTGGGATTCCTTAAGGTCCTCCTTCCAACAAATCTTGTCCCATCAACACTAGCACCTTATCTGGGATCAATATTAGAGATATCTTATAATACCTCAGGGCTTGCATCCATCAATGGAAGGCTCCCTCCCTGATGACAATGGGAATCCATTATTGTCCCCTGATTGTCAGATTCTAAAGGTGACTCGATGTCAATAAATTCATTCATACTTGTGAGAATGTACTATGGTACCTTGACGCTCATTTTCATTAATGGTGAGTTGCCTTGCGTTGGTTAATGATATCCACTAATGATCAATATCCAACAAATTCTTCCCATGTTCGAATTCAACACATTCATTCACATGGTTAGAATTGTACCACATGTTTGGATACAGTTCAATACTTTATGGTTTCATATCACTAACAATAATGTGCAACTTCCATATTTTTCAAATAAAAAGTTCAGTTGCAGAAGATTAGTTCCAACAATAAGAAGACACATAGGTTCCAGTTTTAGATCTTACTCTATGTTCCTCCATCAAAGAGGAAGAAAGCAGTGTGATTAAGATCAGATTGTTTCACTTCATATCCATGATCTAACATTAACAACCGACAGATTTCTCCCTTATCACAAGATCTCTCATATGCATACCTCATGAAATTCTCAGGTAGGAGAGGGTATGTTGTTTTCTGATCTTTAATTAGTAATTCCTTGATGCTAGAAGACGTGTATTTGGAAAATTCTTTATGCCCCTTACTATTTTTCCTATTTTTTGAGGACGGAAACAACCTTTAGTTGGGGGGGAGACATTCATACCTTGTCATCCCATACTCTTATACCATATTTTGATCCCATATCACATACTTCGTACCCTGACATTTTTCTCCCATATGACTGTTTTTGTTCTTGTAAATATCCTCATTGATTTCCTGAAACCCTTCATTGGTTTGCGTATGAGCACAACTCCAAATCAAAATCCGATGGTTGAGGGATGATTTAGATACTATGGGGATGCTTTAGCATCTTCTAGATAGGTCAAACATTGAAGTCATCAAAAGTTGGTCATTTTCAGTGCAGATCCTGTAATCATAATACAATCCTATAACAACAGTGCAGATCTTGTAACACATTCATTGGTTTGTGTACTTGCACTTCCCCAAATTTAAATCTACCACTGGGAGGCTGTTCTACGCATAATGCTTTGGCACCTATTAGATCCCAAGAAATTCAAATTGGTTTCTCTAAGGAACTCGGTAAAACCTCAAACTTGACAATTTAAAAGAATCAAATATGCTTTGAGGGCACTTTTTGCACATCATTTGTAGACACCCGAAGTCAAATTAAGAAATTTTGAGACATGGGTTTTGTGCCCCATATAGAAATCTGATAAAAATGCAAGAAACATTCTTTGAAAATGTACAAGGAAGGTTTTTTTAGCACATTTTTAAGGCAATTTAATGTTTTTTTATTAACGTGTGAAGAAAAAAGTAGAATTCAATGTTTTTGCACAATTGTACTTTTTTTTCATGAAAATGAAAATTTGAAGGTACATTGTCGTAACGAATTTAAAAATACACCATATCCCCTTTGAAGCACTTAATTTGGATTTAAAATGAGCTTGGTATGTGCATTTTTTTGCACTTGGGAAACATTGTCAAGTTTGGAAAAAAGGGCAAAATTGCTAAACAAGTAAAGGTGAATTTGACAATTATGGGGTTGGTTCTATTGTGGATTGACTTTGGGCCTAAGTCTCATCATTAATAGTGTTACTACTGGTATTTTTGTGTGTTTTGATGTCAAGGAGGCCATGGAAGTCTTATATGTCTGTCACCAATGAGATCTGCCCTCATGTCCAAGGGAGGGAGCTTCTTTAGGAACAAACCAACAAAATCAACATTAGAAGTTGTTGGGTAACTTCCCCGACCTTTTCTTTTGTAAATACATAGGGAAATTATTTTTTATTCTAGTTGTAAAAGATCCATACAAATTCTGAGCTACTGGTCTGATATTGAGTAAACTAGACCAACAACAACAAAAAGTTTATCTATCCAAATAATTTGAAGAAAGTTTTTGTCTATATTGTGTCTATCTAGATATACTTTATAAGGAAAGTATTGAGAGCTACTATAGTTTGAGGTTTTGTAATGCCTACTCTCCCTTACACAAAAATAAAAAAACAAAGCTTATTGATTATTCATTCTGGTGGGGCGCTTGAGGCCCCGGGGGAGGAGCGGGAGCTACGTGCTTGCTTATCTGAGTTGTTGTAGCTGAACTGGTGGGAGGAATATGCTCCAGGACTTCTCAAAAGAGTAGGTGAAACTTGTCCAATTGAAGCTAAATGATGTCTGAGCTTCCTCGCGTGTCTACAACATTTGACCGAGGAGAATTTTGATGTGCCAATTGAGTTTTATTGTCCTTTAGTATTTGGATTCATGACCCCATGAACTTCTAATGTCTGGAACCTAAAGGATGATTCCTTTTTCCACCTCTTGTGTGGTAGTGAGAGTTTGTTCCATTTGGATCTCAGTTTCGACTTCCTCCAACTACTCACAAATGAGAGGAGGAATTGTTTCATTAAAGGCTGTAGTCGGTGCATGGGCATCTTATTGGACTCATGTTGAGGGATATTGCTATGCTCTTTGGCTTGAGGGAGTCACTGAGGAGGAGCCCTCCTCTCCTATAACCACGACGGTAAGCCTCTTCTAGGAGCCATCATGCTATTCACCTGAATGCCAAACCCAAGGCAGATGTGGATCGATGGAGGATTCAATGTTATCCTGATTTATGTCACCAGAGTATCCTAGAAAGCACACCTTTACTTGTTAAACCAGTTCTGGAGGTGTCAAGGGTCATCGAATGAGATTTTATTCTTGTGACCCTTTGTTTTCATGCTTCCTCGCATTGTAATTCCATAGGTACCTCCTTTCGAGACCTTCATATTGCCAGACTTCTTTGTTAAGTTATTCATTGAATTGCTCTAGTACCTGATGCAATGCATTTACTTTGTCCGACTTTTGTCGTATGCCTATTTCCTTCCACTATAGCATGTTCGATGAGGTTCCATACGCCAGGGGATCCAGGCAGGGGTGTTGGCATTAAAAATCATTGAATGCAGATGTAGTTGGGATCGAGGTAGCATCGACATAACTATGATTGAGATCATGGATACTTGGACATGGCATTTGAGAGTCGAGCTTCTCGTATGTGTGGTGATATTCATTCATGTTTGAGCATGGGAAGAGAGCCTCCTGATGCTCGCTCATGTGGCCATGATTCCCATCGCATTGAAGCCCACTCTTATCTATCATCCCAACCAAGGGTTAGCAATTCTCCGAGTTGAGAGCTAGATGTTGAGTTGTGAGAGTGTGGTGATGTAGAATGTCCCCATGTTGTTCCAACTGGGAGCCATCTGCATGGGATTTTGCGTTGGCGTGAAGACTCAGACGTGGTAGGTGTGAGTCAAGATTCTCATTCATTTGGCTGGGTTCATTCCTGCTCGAGCGTTGGGAGGTATCCTCCAATTTCTCATCCACGTGGACGGATATCATATCGCTTTGGATCCACATCCTCCTTGTCACCCCATCCATGGGATAACTCCCTTGGATTTGCTTGAAGTCTCTTTAGCTATATTTCAAGCATTAAGAAGCAGTTGGCAATTAATTTGGGCAGTCTCGTAGACAATGGTAGCCTAAACTCTGTCCAGAAACCTTGAAATTTTGAAGAGAAATCACTAGTAAAACCCAACAGTTGGAGGAGTACAACAACAATTTGAGGAATGGTTATAACGGCATGAAATTACCAGATTCCATTAATTGGCCATCGATTTTTCTATTAACATCTTCAAAAATTCAAAACTGCCACTTAGAAATGATTCATAGACGTAATGGCATGGAAAAAATCCTATTCTATAGCCATAAAGATGAATCATTGGCAGCAAGATCACAGGTCAAAGACATCAGTCACAAGGAGCAACCCACATTTTATGGATCACAATATCATGAATATTTTCTCCAATATTTGACTTCTTATCCTATGTTATGATTATATCACTATTAACAAATAGATTAGATTCAATTTTTCTTGTATAAACACATAAAACCATGTTTTATTTCCTTCATTTTCATTGCCATCACTTCAATACTGAAATCTTATCCTTCTATTGGTGACACTCCACTTTACCTTGACCTCATTACTTTTTTCATGAAAGAACTTGTAGGGATGCATTTTTCATTCCTCCTTTTGAACATATTTACTAGAGTCCAGTCATGTACAACTTCTATATTTGGAGGGATGTTCATCAAGAACATATTTAGACAAGTATAGATGTTGGCATTTAGGATGATTCACCAACAATGGATTTAAATGAAAAAAATCAGAGTGATTGCTCATTATTTTGAGGAAAGGAATATGCAATTGGACACATGTTTTGAATGCAAGGTCTGCTGCATTGGTAAATGAGCATAATGGTTCCTAGTCAACTCTAATAAAAAATCCAATAAAAAGGGGACGCGGTAGAAGAGATTCTTACTCACAGCAACAACACAATGGTGTGATTGCATGCCTCACCTACAACAACAAATAAAGTTAAACACATAAACTTTGCAATTTCTAATGCATTGATTTTTTTAAAAAGTGCATAAATTAATTTGCTTGTATCTTGCAAACCATGCATAAGATTGCTATGAAATTTGGACTAGAAATGCATCAAGGTAAGATGAATAAGCACAATAAATTTCAGCTCAAATTGATTTATATTTTGTGAGAAATCAACCATAGTCACCTACGACCATTTTGTATTTTTCTCAAGATTTGTGCATCTATGGGCCATTATTTTTGATGTACATAAGCATAGAGGTAATACCAACAACTCCACAAAATTTCACCAGAATCCGGTCGATAAATTATGAGAAAGTGGATGACCAAGTTTGCCGCAACACATCCTATAACCCTTTGGAGATTCGATAACCATTTGTTTATTTGCATACTAGTGCAACCTTCAAAAAAATTCCGCCATATGGGTTTTATGTGCAGAATTCATAAGATGGTTTGGTGCCTATTGAAGCACAGATTTGGTTGAAAAATTATGACGGGTCAAGGAACAAGATATTTGGTTGGGGCAAAAACTATTGCGTCATCATTTTGATTGCATGATTGAATTTTCCTGTTTATGATAATTTTGCTAAAGGGGGAAGATTCTTTGTTGATGTGGAAAATAGGTCAAGTCTAAGGAGTAGGTGCTACAGAACAAGAACCAAAACTCACAAACTTGTGGTTTCCACACAAGAACCAACCACAAGAATCTCAATTGAAACTCAAGTGCAAAGGTAAGTGGTTCCACCCAAGAACCAACACTTACAAAACTCTTGGTTGTCACACAAGAACCAACCACAAGTAGATCAAATGCCACTCAGATACCTTTCAGAGAAAGAAGACCCCATCACATGGTTTAGAAGAATCATAAGCAATATTGCATGAGGACATGCACCATGTTCAGTTGGGGGGAGATATTGAGTCACCCAATTGCCATCCTTTTTACCATTATATCACATCATTTTCCTGGACTTTTAATCATTTTATTTTTTCCTACAACCTTGCATTAAGACCATTGTAATGTTTGTATCAGGGATTAGACTTATTATTTTCCAATGCATTTATTTTAGTATTTAAAGTGAATTTATGATTAAAAATTAGAAAAACAACATGTTCTCACTTAACCTTGAAAGTTGGGTGAGTTTGGTGATGTTTACAAGTATATTTGGAGTTTCCAATGATGCTTATTTTTACCACCTAGCTCCAAATTCGAATTTCCTATCCAACCATTGAATATTTGATGAGGATTTGGAATGTTCATTCAAGTATCTTGGATAGAGAAGAATTGTGAAGTTTTGGATGAGATTAGTTATCAAATATCTCAAAGATTTTGGAGATATTGTTGACTTTTTAATTACTAGCAAATGGTTGGAACCACATGAGAGAATTGTGGATCTAAATTTATTAGTTCCTTATCTTATTCTCAAAGTGAATTATGCATAAATAAGAGTGCCTTCTCCATTCCAAGAGGAGGACTTTTGGAGCATATGTCCAACTTATGATGGAGTGAATAAAACATCTTGAGAATTTCTTCCATATTGATTGTAAGTTTATAGTTTCATTGTGTTTTATGATTTGATATAGTTTATTATGTTGTAGCTTAGTTCTCTACCTTGTTCTTGGGAGAATTGAACTCACTCCAAATGGATCATGGTAGTCTTTTCCTTTATGCAAGTATGGTGTGTTTCATGTTTGCATTTGATTTGATTTCTCTTTCTAATATTCATTCATTGGATTCTCTATATACAAAACATAACACTGTTGTAGAAAAGTTCAATTTGAACACAACCTGATTTACAACCATGGTGGATATAGAGTAAGAAGTATTCAATGATGGATGAAGTGTGGTGTGTTTCATTTTTGCAATTGATTTCATTTATCTTCACTTGCTTTCAATTTATGTTGTGTGGATCTTTGCATAGGTTAGATCTTCCATTGAAGGCCATAGTTCATGAGTGAAATTCCTCTTTCAAGTCCCTTGAACGCCTAACCATTAGAGCAGATGAAAGATTGGGATTCGTGCCTTTGGAGAAGTCTTGCTACTATTGGCCCAACACAGAAAGACACCCCAATGATCATCTCATATATTTCCTTTCTCTCTTGCATTTACATTGGTTGTTTGGTAGAAGTGAGATCGCTTACTGAAGGGCAGTGATACGCATTGAAACTCTTTGAGATTGCATGAATGCTTTGTTACTTCATTGTGAAAGATTGCATCCCATAGTGAAGGGGCTTTGTGTGGAAACTCCAGTTAGCACATATCTCCTAGATTTAAATTCTGAATGCCTTTTAGATAGGACATGATAGACTTTGATCCTGCATATATTTTGCTTGCATCTCTAAGTTTACAGACTCTTGGTTGATGATTTAATGTTAAAAAATCATACATATAATTTGACCGACAGTCATCATCTAGAGTAGCAAGTCGATAAATGGTTTTAACATAAGGAGGAGTTAAACATGAAATAACAACAACATTAGAGGAACGTTCAAAGATTGAAGGGGTGAAATGTTGGTTATTTCTTTCCCATGGTTATGAAGACAATTCCGAAAGTGTTGCAAGATGTCTAAAGAAATGTGAAAGGAGAGTAAAAAAACTCAAATTCCGAAACAAAACGAGTGTATCCCCTTGCATTATATTCCTCCAATATTTAAAGGTGTTAAGAAGGCATTATTTACATCGTTGCGTTGAAGCCTTTTGGGACTAAAATCCAATGAATGGGGAGGTATGATTTGAAATGGATTTCAAATACCCCTCATCCAAACTTTGTAAAATTAAATTTTGGCAAATTTTTCAATCAACGTGAAGACAAAAGGAAAAAATCCTCAAGAAGGTGAAATGAATCACCTTGATGATTTGTCTTCCAAGGTAGCTCTAGAAAAAAGGGGTCCTTGCTTGATGAAAGGGCCAACAAACAAAGATAGAATTAAATATTGGGAAGAAGAAGGGTAGTAGTAGAAGAAGAGGGATCGAAGATGCATTCTACTTGAATATCTAAGGATAAAGGAGCCATTAAGCATTTCTATGCATGAGCAAAAACATTTCCATGAGCCAAAGCCATATGAATATATTGCTAGTGAGAAAGAATGCATCAATATCTAGTTTGAGAATGCATAGCTCACCCCCAAAAATCCATAAGTCTACCCTGTGTGGAGCTCAGAGGTATTGAGGATGTAGGGAGAATAGCTAAAACAATACCTCACAACTTCAATTTCATTTGAGGAGAGAACTTACAACCTATACACCCCATGCCTATGTGAGCTGGTAAATTAACATCAATGCTTTCTGTCAAGGCCCCTTAATCCCTATGTTAAGGCCCTAACACTCATTTATTATGAGTTTATTAGTTATGATTAGGTAGTCTTAGTGGTAGGTTACATCATGGTCACTTTATCTCCTATTTATAACAAAGGAGAATCATTTGTATAAGCATCTCATATTTTCTTTTGCATTGCATATATTGAAAATTGAGTTTTCCCCCTCGAAGTATATTATTCATTGACTATTTTTTAGAGTTTGGTTCATAACATTTGGTATGAGAGCATACAATCCTAGGGTTTCTCTCCTTCAACCGAGACATCATGGAATTTTAGCTATAAATATTTTCTGGGATGTTTCAGAGAACAAAATTCAGAGGATACTAAGGAAAATATCAAAGTATGACTGGTAAAATTTTTAGCTTTCGATTCGTTATACTTTCGGATATATAGCCTATGGACGATAGAGTTTATGACTAATCCTGAAATCTGTTTTAAACGAGTCGTCTTGGAATTTTTGCTATAAATATTTGTTTGGGAAGTTTCAAATAGTGAAATTTTATGGATATTGAGGAGACATATCAAAGTATAGGTGGTCAAAATTTAAGGTTCTAGTTCACTATAATTTCAGATATATAGTCTATAGAAAAAAGGGTTTGTGACTAATCGTAAAATCATTTTTAAAAGAGCCATGTTGGAATTGTCACTATAACTTTTTTTGGGTGAATTTCTAGACTCTGAAATTTTTAGAATCCCGAGGAGACAGTGAATTACATGTGATTTTTTTATTCCATATTTTTAATCATTATAACTTATGGCATATATCTTTTCGAATTTAGGGTTTTTAACTAGTTCTGAAATTAGTCTTAAGCAAGTTATTTTGGAATTTTTTCTATAACTTTTTTTTAGTGAAGTTTCAAACTATGACATTTTCAGGAGTTCAAAAAGTCATATTAGAGTACTATGTGCCAAAATTTCAAGCTCATAAGGGCTCAAATTATATATATATATATATATAGGTCAACCATCTAAACATTCACCAAATTAGGGTTTGAAAGGTACGTAACTTACAATTGGCATAGCTTTTGATTGGAAATTTTTTTTTTGGTGATTCAAAATTTGTGATAAAGAAGAAAAAGTGGAGTATTATTATTTTTTCACATGGCTCAAAAGGGTGCTCCAAAATTTACTTCACAAACTAAACCTCCAAAGAGTTGAACCATTAAAATAGGGCACCTTGGAAAATGTCCTATGAGGTACTTGCATCATGTGCAAAAGGGTGTATTAATCCCACAAGTTTAAGAATATCCCTAACAACACCTTTAGGATCATGCTTTCTAACTTCTCCTATGCACAAACATAACTCTTTTAGGAATGTTGCCTCTTTTATAGAATGAGGGACGTTTAATAGGGTGAACCTTCCCACTTTGATGGGAATATTCGGCCAAATCCTCTTGGAACTTGCAGGTAAGAATGCAATTATCCCTACATAAACAGTCTTGTAAGCAATCTCCCTGCCATTTACCTTGCCAGGGACATATTTGGGGAGAATATGTGGGGCATGTGCACACCCAAATATTCAGACATAGGTATAATGTTTCCCCATGTACCAATATCCTGTGTCCTTAATGGCCTCAATAACTCTTTGAGATAGTCTATGAGGGTTCTAATTATATATGATTGAAAACAAGGGTTCCATGAAATGGTCACATATGTCATATAAGTATTTATTGTAATTAATATCCCATAATTCAGAGCAATAAATATGAATAGGAGGTAGGTTGGGGTTCTAGTCCCATCCCATTGCAGAAAAACAAATTCGAGAGCATATGACATTTATTAAATACAAGGACATGTAAAAACCTGTTTTTTTAGTCTTGGAGCTTCTCTAGTAGCTTGAAAGATGTTGACTGAAAAGATTTGTGCCTAGTTGAATGCCTGCCCTACCTCGACCATGAAGTATGTTAATGGTTTTCATCCTAATGCTTACAACCTGTAAATCATTGATGCTAGTAGTTGGTAGGTTTTTTTGAAGCATTGTATCAAGTATAATCTGCTATCATTATGAGTGAAATCAGTGTCTTCATTCCACCACTCTTCGAATGATTTGACCAAGTTGAGGTGATCTTCCCTAAATGTGTCCAATAATTGCTTATTTAGGTATGATTCATGCGTTTGTAGGTGGTATCTCGCATGGATGTCATTTGGATTCAACAAATATATAGGGGCATTGAGATCATTCACCAATGTAGTTGTCTCTGAGCCCAAATGTGAGAATACCCATATTGCATCGTGATTATAAGGTAAGATGGCAGGTATGCCAACAACGCCATAGAACCCTTTCTTCTTTATATTCTGATATATCGCCAGATCTTCATCGTCATTTGGAAAATCCTCATTGAAGAACATTCTATAAATGCCATTCCAGGTAGGACAATCTTCCATCCTGTTGAATTAGTTCGTATATGATAATACTAGGTTCTTTGGTCTTTTTACTTGAGAGACAACATTTCTCGTGGGCACCTTTCCTCTTAGCATTTGAGATTTTGACATTTCTGCACTTTTATAATCCCGTATAATTCAAAACAACACAAGTGTTTTAGAACAATATACACAAAATGAAAGAATCTCTTATTGGATAATGATCTTACCTAAATGCTTTATAGTTTATCACAACAAATCTCAATTAACAGGGAAATCCTTATCACATACCTCTTTTTCATCCAATTTTATGAAAAATGACTATTTAGAGGTTCAAATTAGGTTTTTGAAGCTTAATTAACACATACTACTTCTTTAATCAATACGTTTAGGCTCTAGCTCGTAGCAGGCGGGAAACATACAGGGCCATTAATGCCGTCGAAAGAATTCTTTTAGAAAGGCAACGTTTCAGAGAAATATATGGTGGGGAAGACTTGTTTCAGAATGAACCTTTTCGAAAAATCTTTTAAGAAGAATCTTATTGGGGAATCTTTTCGAACAAATATATTAAGAGACAAGGCATTCATAAATACTCATCGGAAAGAATATGAGTGATTGACTCATGAAAAAACCCGATAGAGATTCCCCAAACGAATATTCATGGCTCGACCTTGGGAAGAGTGCCAAAGTGTGCTTATCAAAGGAAAATAACATATATGGGTTAAAATCACTTTAGTTAATACAAATATTTATAATCAACTTTCGAAATAATAAAATATAAATGCCAAAAAGTAAGCTCGCGGGAAGGATTTTAAGAGGGAAATTTCATCAATAGGAAACCTTATGATAAGACCTTTCAAAAATAAGGATTTTAAGGAAAATCTTATCAGAAGGAGCTAGGCCCGTTGACATTCTAAAAGGGAGGGGTCCAAAAAGAAGTATCCAATAGGCTTTTGGTAAAATCCCTTTAAGAAGAAACCACTTATAAATATACTTTGGCAATACGATGGAGAAAAAATCGAAGAGGGGATTCCGATGGTCTTATTCAGGGTTCGTAAAGTTCTTATGAACAATACAAACCAAATTTTTGATGGAATGGATCCAATAGATACAACCCGATAGGCTTGCGGGCTGAAGAAATACTAATACTCCCTACGAATGATCCGAGTTATAAACGAGATTTAGAGAGAACCCGAAATTAAATAAAATGTCGAAATCTAAACACGGGCGAGATAGAAGGTATTTTTTCATACAAATGAGGGTTAAATAACGGATTGTTGAGAAGTCAAGATGGTACATGAATGAATTTATTCCTTTGTAAACCTCACAAGACTACCTATACCTAACGAATCACTCATACACTTCAAAGCCTATGTAGAAATTTAGTGGGGGGCATTGAATTTTCATGGAATGAAAAAATTAAATGGGATTTGTTTCAGGTGAAACAAATGGTGACTCATTAGGATGAACCAATTATCGTTGTCATTCAGAATATTCATAGGCCAGATTAGAATATTAAAGATAAAGTTTTGAAGAAAATGTGGTTCTTACGTGTGCCATGGGTTCCACATCACTAAGCTTTCTTTCTGAAAGATACAAATGAAAAATTCTAGATACATAATGTAATTTGGTTCTCTTGGATGAATAGAATTAAGTTTTTTTCGAGGAAAAAAAATAAAGTTGATATAGAAATATTTTATTTTAGGTGGATTTTGAAATATTTTATTTATGACAGACATTGAAATATTTTTTTGTTATTGATATTTTTTTTAAATGCCACATGTCAAGTGCATGTTGAGAACATTAGAAATTACACATCTCCTTCATATTGAACAATGCACCATTAAAATGTTTTAACCATAAGAAATTTTTTAGTTTCAATTGTTTTATACACACACATTACACATCTCCATCATA
>JZKD02S0636768.1:226582-241657 GCA_000966675.3 Picea glauca | reverse complement strand
ACGCTCAAAACCCTTATGGAATTCGTGATTGATTTCAAACTTGCAATTGATGGGAGTATTAAGGAGTACATGGATGATGTTGTTGGATTCTCTTGGGAAGAGTTAGTTGGCCTCGATGAGATCTTACTCTAGTTACTAGAGGATTCTCTCAGAAAGAGGGAGTTGACGCTATTGAGGGTTTTGCTTCAATTTTCAGATGTTTTGTAGTGCATGGGGGAGATACCTATGTTTGCAAATTTATGGAGGCCCTAGTTAGTTCAATGGGTTACACCACGAGCTTGGTATTTAAGGATCAATGAGTTGAAATATATGTAGATTTTATCTATTGGTTTTGATAGATATGTTCCACTTGTCTTGGTCTTGTATGGAGATGTGATAATCTTTGCAGGATGTCTTGAACAAATCATGATGTTGTGTCCAAAGATTTTATCCCATGATATCAACTAAAGGAATGACGAAGTTTGGAAGGTTGTTGATGTTTGAGAGTTATGTTCCTCCATATTCACAAGTGCTTGGTGTTCTTTAGAGGATCAAGATGTTGTAATAGTATCTTGTTTTGTTGATGTTGAGCGAGAAACTAAAATGCTTCTTGCAAAACACTTCATACCTCATTAGGCTAAGCAAGGTAAGTGAGGTTATCACCCTATGCTTATAGCCTAAGAATGGAAAATAAAATTCCAAATGAAATGAACCTTGACTTGAATGCAACTTGTTAATATAATATATTTTATATTCTCTTTTGTGTTCTTTTACTTTTAACTGTACATAAAATAAAATAAATGAAAGGAAATACAACATGATTAAAGAAAAATGTACAAAAATAATATGAAATTCTTATAATTAATATTTATAACAGTAGTAATAATAGAAAAATAAATACAAAATAAAAGCAGTTTAGAAAGATTTAAAATATTGAAATAGAACAAGCCTTGAGACAAATGCAATGATTCTTTTATAATGAACCAAATAGCAAGAAGAGATAAATGCCTTTACAAATCTCTATGAATATTTGGACCGGCGAAATCCTTAGAAGCCTCAAATGTTAAGTAAATCATATATAGGAAACTAAGTGCCACAAAAACAAGAATGAAATGCAACAATCAAACTCAGACCACAGTAAGTGATGTGAAGCACAGTTGATTTTCTACAAAAGTTGTCACCAATTAGCATTGAACATATTCAGAACTTCTAATATATGCAAACAAATACAGAAAAAATAATTAACCTTAGGAGAAAGTCATAGGTTTTGTATCATTCTTCTTTTCTTTGTCTTTTTTTAGTAAATCCCTTCTATCAACAAAGAAGTTTAACTCAAAGAGTACTTAGAATGGTAAAAGAAGATCACTAACAGAAAACTCGTAAAGCTTTAGAATACCTCTCAATTGATGAATAATCATCCCTTCATTAATTTCCTCCTTTCCTTTTGTATCTTCCTTAAATAGTTATTCAGTTCAACTGTTTAATATAAATTAATATTTGTTTACATGAGTAAGGGACTAATTATAAGTCAATGGAGTAATTAATACGAGGGAATGATATTATGTATAATGTTTATAAAGGTAGGTAGGGGTCCCACTATACTCTTATAAGGAAATATAACTTATATCATTTAACCATTTCCCTTATGAAATAAGTAATCATGCACCACATGCGATCATAATCTAAATGAAAGACAAAATGAATATATACCACCACCTTGTCCCTCCAAATATTGATGATATAAAACAAAATGTCTATAATAGCCAGAATTTGGAAATGTCAAACCAAGTAAAGTATTATCGACGACATTGTAAGTGGCATCAACATAAAATATCAGTACTGAGATATCTCAGGAAACATGTCTAAGTGAGAAATTTCCCTTTTCTCCTCGTATCTCCTTTGTACTTTCCTTGGAGTGGACAAAAGCGGGTTTTGAGGTTTCAGAGCTTGAATATTCTTTCATAGGATTCTTTCCCTTTTCATATATAGGTAGCTTTAAAGAAGAGGATTTAACCTCAATGTAAGGTTCATTATAAGTGAAATAATTAGCAGAAGGAGTAATAGAAGCAATAACAAATTCAAGTTGAGGGTGATTTTCATGCATGCTATATCATTTTGCATTCCTTGAAACATGCTTGTTTTGGTTTGTTTCCCATCCATCATTGGATCGGTCAAATTGTGGATGCAGATGGATGTTAGTAATACTTGGATTTGGTTGAAGAGGTAAATTTACAGGTCTTAAAGGCTTAGGAAAGGCTTGTTGTCCACCCAAGAAAAGGTGCCCAATATGTGCCAAATGATTGAACTCGTCGGAATTGGCATCAAAGTGGACAAAGAACCTTATTCTTTTATTTTGTCCTTCTTACCCAAAAGCATTTGGCATTCTTCCTTGTCCCCTTAGGGATTCCCTTGATCCATGACTGAAAAAGATAATCTAGAATCATAAAACATCCATTAAATTCATGATAACTATCAACTGCATGAAAATGGAAGAAAAATAGAACTTTCACAAAATATTCATTGAATATGATTTGCAATTACTCTATTATGAGAATGATGAACTTATAGTAATGAATAACTATTGAATGGCCAAGATGAATGAGCATAAACTTTATTTATGAGTTTTATAGTTCAAGATCTTTCACAACATTATTGAAATGGCTTTGAATAGCTTTGATAAAAGATTTTGACAAAATTTTTGCTGCATAATACAATGCCCCAATTTAAAAGTAAACTCTTTTTCCCTCTTTCACTAAAATACTCGGCATGAAAACTCTTCTTAGATGCATGACAACGCAAATTTTTTTTTTTAGTGATTTTGAGAAAAACCCAAATCAATAATAAGGGTTTGGCTTTAGAAATCTAATTCACGGTATGGAAAAAAGGTATGAAATTTAGAGGGCGAAAGAATTTCAAAATAACAATATCAATAAATTACAAGCATAAATAGGATTCATAGCTCTTGCAAACAGAGGAATATGCAACTCAGGTACTAATAAATAATGGTTTAACAAAGGACAATCTTTTTTATTTATTTTCAAATGGAGAAGTCACAATAATATGTTAAAACCATGAAGGGTATGATCTTTTGGTTATAAGTGATAGAGATTTGCAACTAAACATTCACATTTCCAATTCATTTCTTGTCAATAAATAACAAATAAAACAAGTTATCAGCTGCTATGAACCTTATGTGGATTCGTAAAAAAAAAATGACATACCCAAATGTAACCAGGATGAAAGGCTAAATAATAAATGGCAATGAGGAAGGGAAAACAACTCAGACATAGCTATTAGAAATCATTTAGAAATAAATAATTGTTACTAAACTATTTTTCTTCATCTACAACAACAAATAGATCCATACCATTGCTTACACAACTAGAAATTGCTCTCTATCTTTCACTACAACAACCCCAAATATATTTTCCCACAATTCGATTATGAACTGGATGAAGTGGTTTCAATTTCGTGCATGAGAAAGAAAGAATTCACATCTGTAAAGTTGCTTAGCGAGTCACAAAACCCTATAGATTTCGAAAGAAATATTCAAATGAGCTTGCATACCACTACATTCACATCATCGTTCCATCACCTTAATTACATGAGTGCCATGCATAAATCCTCAGATTTCACGAAACTGTTGAGTCTACCAATGCCCATTAATGCGAGAAACCATATATGAAACCAAAACATTCAAATGTCATGAGGTGAATTCCAAATATCCACTTTAAATCTTGCAACTATTTAATATCTCTTTGATGCACAAATCACCCATATATTCATAAAACTTTGCATCGATTCCATGCCAAACATACAATGAAGAACTACGATTTTGTCCATATAAGCATATAGTTTTGAACTTCATAGATATAAATAATGACCACTTCTTATCACAACAATAAAATAATATCCTTTTAAAATTCATTGGATAACCTTCCAAGTGGGACCCCTTCCAAACCTAGGCAAAGTGGAGTATTGATTAGGATTTAGTCTTGCATCATTTGTAGGCTTTCATAAAGGTTGGACCATATATTTGGTTAACAATTGGATATAGTGTGACTTCTACAACTTACATGATCCACATTCTAGCATAGATGAAGACTATGGTCAGTCAATATGTGAAGTTTATGACAATGTGAGGTCCTCTAGTTCATAGGTGTTCCTTTAGAGATTGAAGGGAGTGAAGAGGTTGTTGTTGTTCTAGAGATTGATTTAGAGGATAGAGTAGAATCATGTTTAGTTGTCGATGATGTGAGATTATGGATGATGTTGAAATATATGGGATTACATGCGATAAGTTACCAGTAGAGTAGTCACACAACATAATATACATATGAAATCTACAACTAATATACAAGCATGCACACATAGAAGGAGGAAGAGGAAAAAAATAGTAGTGGAACTAGCAATAGGTGGTATTTTATTATACAATATCAATCACCACTAAATACATTATATGTTCACATTTATTTATACATTTGTATTAGTGGAAGGTAGTTACAATTGTTACAACTACCTTGGTCAGTCAACCTGTCTCTTGGTTGACCGAATTTATTATTTAGTCGGCTTATCTTCATAGTTGATTGTCATATTACATTTGGTCAATTGGATGGCCTAGTTGACTAGTTGATTAGGCCCTCCAACATTTTCCCACCATGAAATCCTTCTTCGGGGACCTTGGAATCTTACAAAATCTAAAAATTGAAATCCCCAAAATTATACAACAAGTATATTTAAGATGGCTCTGTTTGGACACTTGTTGATGGCGTTGGTTTTGCTAGTACTTCAAGTTGGTTGGTTGACGTGCTCGGTTGAAAATATTTGAACTAAGGTCTTGACATGGGTACTAGTGGTCCATGCTACTCGTTCTGTTGTGTCAAGTCCTGCTGAAATTAAATTCAAAGGATATAGGTTCTTTCTCAAAGCTGGGGAAAGTTCACCTTTGATCAAGTCGATAGTGGTTACCACAAGCAATGGTATATTCTCATGTGACTAATATATATATATATATATATATATATATATACAAGTTCTTTTGAATGTCATCGATGAATGGTACCCTATTACCTTTCTCATCTCTTGCACCCTAGAGCTTGTGTGGGTTGGGATTCATTACTTTTCCCTCCAATGTCTTTTGCACCACAATGCTTTGGGTTGTATTTGCATTACCTTCAATCGGATTGAAACCCAATATGGTCATCTTGACCTTCTATCTTTCTAAAATGAGGATTTCATCCCTCTATTTGTCATTGATGCTAGTCCATTTCTTGAACTTGATCCAATGCTTATCCCATATGATCTCTTCCATGTTTTCTTGTTGGTTAGTGTTCCTGCAGTTTTTCAATCTCAACGCCTGCTATTTGTCGAAAGTATTTTTTACCATGTTTCCTTCTTTGGGCTTGGATCTTCTAGATACCGAGATTGCTTCTTTCATATTATGTGACATGGTTCCTTCAATGTTTGACGAAGTACAAATATTATGTGTAATTTATTATTCGACTACTAGAATAGGGTTATGTAAAACCTGAATGAGACTTCTTTCATTCTCTCTACTTGGAGACTTAGGAATTTCAGTTTATGCGGAGATTTCATTATTCATGCAGGTTATATTTATAGGATTTTTTTGTGAGATATTGTGCTAAATTCTCAGGTGGTGATCATTTCAATGGCACTCTTCATTAATGACATGTAATGAGTGTGGGTTTCTTGTGTAGTTAAGTGGCTTGTGGTTGAGTTGGTTATCTTGGTCGATGAGTTTTATTTCCCAGATAGGCTCTCTTTTTGTTAACTATTCCCATGTTTTCTTCCTTGGCTTGTCTAAATAATTTCTTACCTCTAGGGTTGTCTCTTTAAGGTCGGCTTCTACTGGGACAAAGGAAAAATATTTAATAAATTTATCTTTGATTTCTTTCCATGTACATGCATCTCGCCTTTCCTCTTCAATCTTATGCCACTTGTAAGGTAGGTAGTCTAGAGTGCTCAAGAACATATGAGGCCATACTCGTTTGTCAATATACTTGATTCTCCTCCATTCTCTTTCACAATCCTCTATATGAGTCAAAGGGTCAAACCTTGGCTTGAAATTGACTATGTTGGTCGTGACTGGAATTTTTTTCCCACCAAATCATTCAACAAAATACATTGTTGCCATAGTCCATTCCTGCAGTTGAGGTGCATGCATGTCCCACCATTGGGAAAATTGTCCTGTAAAGGATTGCACCAAGTTCTCTGGTCGATCATGTTCACCAATTGAGTTTGACACCTTGTCGACATGGGCCACAAACAATTCATGTTCTTTAAATCATGTTGGGGGAATTGTGGTCGGTTTTATGTTAGTAGGTATTAGACTCATATTATGTATGATTTTATTTTCATATATGAAAATCATGAATTTTATGGAAAAGAAGGATTGGAATATGTCTTTAGGAATAGCTTCAACCATCCAACCCTCTCTTTATTTCGACTCATGGTTCTTACTATGATATTTGTATAGTTCCATTTCAAAGTTTGACCTATGGACAAGGGGGGACCATGAAATAATTCTCCTCTAGAATTTGGTTTCACATCATATTTATCACCTTGGATGACTTGATACAATTTTATGGTGTCGATTTCTTCCTCCCAATGTTTCGTCCATGGTTTCCCTTCCCTGGGGTCTAAGGGTATGATGACATTTCTTTCATTCCCTTTAAGTTTGATTCAATATTTTTCAAGGGAGATTGTTGCTTTCATTTTTTGACCCCATGGTCGAATGATTTATGTTTCATATGTGGGGATACCTTCTACTAGTTTAATCACTTCAAAATCTACCAATATTGGTATTCACATGATTACAATTTATATGTTTTTTAGGATTCCATTTGGTTCAATGAATCTTTGATTTGTTAAATTTAGGAACTTCTTGGATATGATTAATTCAAGTTTGTCCATCTCCATCTAGATTTATTTTGAGAGGATATTGACCTGAGATCTGAAGTCAACCATGACCTATGGAATCATGAACCCGTCAACTTCTACGTCAACTTAAGGATAATAATAGTCATGGATTTTTTTGAGTGAGTTGGCACAATTTTTTTCATGTTGTATGTTCCACTTTGCACTCTTTGAGAATGTTTAATAGTTCTAACAACTTAGCAACCAATTATTCATTTTTGAGGAGATTGAGGAACTCATCTAAGACTTTTTCCTTCATTCCTTCTTAGTACCTCTTTTGTTGGTGTTCTTGTAGACTCTCTTCTTCTATATTTTCAAACAAGCCAACTTCCTCTCTCATAACTTGTCTTTCCTTTTGGGGGTTTGGGTACTAGTTGTCTTTCCACAAAGGTTTTATTTGTGGTGATTTGTTTAATGGTACATTTCCTTCTTGTCCTACTCCAAATCTAGTGACCGTGTTTAATTTCTTGGAGTTTAGTACTTTGTGCTTGGATACTCTTTGTAGGAGATTAATAGTTCTCTTGTTTATGACATTTTTCAACATAATTTGGAAATATTCTAAGGGATTATTGTCGAATCCACATGTTATAGTATTTGAGATCAGTTCTATCCTTTAGTGTTCAGTCTGGTTTGATGCAACCTTCCTTGGGGCACATATAGAAATATATCTTCTCTCAAATACATCCTCTACATCCATAATGAACTCGGAAACCTCTTTGATATCCCCCTCGGCCTTGATATACACCACCACCTCCTTTGCCTCCTTGTCCCTAGTTCTGATATGTGGATTGTGTGTCATAGATAGTTTGATACTTTTCTTTAATATGACCAATATGTTGAAATATGGCTATATTGTGTTTGATTCTTCATAGATAGCACACCATTTGAATTTTCCCTTCTTTAATTTATTTGAACAGTCTTTTGTAGTGTTGTTTGTGATAATTTGACATATGTCACACTAATATTTAATCTAGAACCACATGACATATGGATCTCTTTCATTCATGGTGTGTTACTTGTAGTAATCTTTAGTGTGACCTTCATTCATGCAGAAGGTGCACTATAAGTTGCTTCTTGTCAAGGCAAGATCTTGCAATGATTTATGCATCATCTCTAATTTCTCTACAACTTTTTTATCCAGGGAGGGCGTTGTCCAGTCGTCGTCATACTCAATATGTTGAGATTTTCTAAGGGCGTCTTCACATGATTGAATTTTGTGCATCCTTAATGTTTCCCTTATTCATTGAAATAACCCTACCACAAACCATTGTAATAGCAATTCTTTTTCAATTGGGTATGGGATACAATTGAGTAGGTATTTAAACCATTTATGGTATTCCCATACAGATTCACCTAACATCTACTTGATTTCTTTCAATTTTTGAGCTTCCAAGTGTTTTCTATATTGAGTTTTTAAGAATGACAAGAAATTACTCTTAATTTATGTCCTTTATTTGGTTTGGTTATTTATGAAATTCATAAACCATGGGACATATTTTTTCTTAGATCCCTAGAAAACTATGCCATTTACTTGATTTCATTTGTGACATCCATAACATCCCATAATTTATCACATATGAACCAGTGTCTCCTAGGATACTCATACCCTTCATACAAAGGCAGGTGATGGTGTGCCAGTTTACTTATGTTTGGGGTTTCTAATTCGATTGTATGGGTGTCAATGTGATAGACTACAATTGTTTTATGATTGTATTTCTTATTGATATTTACTTCTGTTGCAACCTTTATCCAATTGTCTTTGGATTGTGGAATCTATATCCATATCCTATTGGTAAATCTTCCTTTCTCATCTAGTCAAATCCACACCAAATAAAGACTAATTTCCACATGCAAGTGGTGTTAAAGGATTTCTCTAATAGTGGGACTTTCTTGATCTAAGTCTAGATCTTTATGCACCACTGGTCCTGACTCATTGAAATCCATATTTTCACTATTTTTTTATAATCGAAGGGAACCAAAGCCAACCTCTACCAATTTTATCTCTCTTTCTAACTTAGACAACATTAGGGATGTTTCCACTTTTGCATCTAGTTGATCACCATCAAACTCAAATAGGGTTCATGCTCCAATGACTAGTTTCTCCCGAGGACCTATTTCTTTTTTGGATCGATGGGGGTCCATGACATCATGTATGTCATCCCTTCTCCTCTTCCTGTTGTCCCTTTTAATTTTTTGAAGGTTGACCATGGGTTTATGATGTTTCATTCTTCTTCTAGTTCTTTTCTTTATTTCCTA
This sequence comes from Picea glauca, assembly GCA_000966675.3. Classification (NCBI taxonomy): domain Eukaryota; kingdom Viridiplantae; phylum Streptophyta; class Pinopsida; order Pinales; family Pinaceae; genus Picea; species Picea glauca. Next base: position 232,486 of record JZKD02S0636768.1, on the reverse strand, counting down.
ATCCAACATATATTCTCTTTTCTTTTCAAACGATATACATGTCCTCCCTTTTCTTGTCATTTTCATAGTGATTTATTTAGTGTAAGTTGAATAGAGTTTTATTCCACTTGAGGCATCCCATAATCAAATACTCCCCCACTGTCTTCCTCTATTTTACTCCTGGTTGATGAAGGCAATCCCAAAAATCATGTTCATTTTCATATAAAGTATTCCCACTCTTCCTAGTTATCCTTGTAGTAGAAGTTCATGAAATACTCCCACTTTTGTTTCTTCTTATAGACAGAGTTTATCGTTGTTCTCAATGGATTTCTTTCTTTGAAAATCTGGCCAATTCCCTTGTTAATTAATAATTTTTGCAAAAAGGTCAGTGTTGTGCAAAATAAAATTGTCATGGAGGTCATCATAGAACTATCTTTTGACATCGTCCAAGGAGATACGCTCTTCTATTGTTTGTTGTTTGCAAAAGTCTTTTTCAATTTGTTTGACCCACTCATAAAGCTTGGTTTTTCCATTGCTAATTAGTTTTGATAACTAATTCTCATCATTTGTCATATTATTCATGTGTATCTCGATCAATATATTTCTTTATTTCCTCTGGTATTGCCTCAAGGAATTTTTCATCTCGTTTTAGTGAAAAAACATGCCCTTACTTGTGCAAGTATTAGTCATGTTATAGCGCAAGTTTTAGGTTGGGAAAATCCTGACCCAAACACAAAGCAAGAGTTACAACTTGGGAATCCTACACCCAATGTCACCTCGATGTAGGTCCTGCACTTCAAGGGTGACTAGGTCACTCTAGGGAGGCGATCTTGGTGACCCTAGGGGGAATGAGATGGATATGGGAAGAGATGGAAGTGAATCCCCTAGAGGTCAAGTCTAATTGGAGTGAAATATGGGAATATATTCCTTGTAAACCAAGTGATTTTTTCCCCAAAGGTACAATACTTCTTCGGATGATTGTACCTTCCCGAGACAAAAGAAAATCCAACTTGCAATGATATATGTTAGTATGGATCAACAAGTTAATATTTCTGTCCCTGATTTGTAGTAATAGGTGACAGTTTATATCAGTAAATAAATCATCTAAATCAACATACAAACATCTAAACTAGTTAAGAAAATCAACATCAAGATTAGCAATGAATATAGGCTGAAAAATGGCACTTTGAAGCTGAATAAAGAAAGCTGTTATAACATGTATATTTCTGCAAAAAAATTCAGCCTTATGGCTGTATATTTCAGTCACTTATATCATAAAGTTACACCATCAAAACATGCCAACAATTATCCCTAAATATGTGCCCTAATTAGTGGAGTTAGTGTGAAAAATTTAGGAGCTAGTCTAGGGTTAGTTTAGGAGTTATGGTTAGTAGTTTATCTAGGTTAGATCATCCCTAATGGTTGTAGGTTAGGGTTTTTAAAAGAATTTAAAGTAGTGGGAGAGATGGGATTCCCTAGTAGGGAAAGAATCCTCTCAATGAGGAAAACCAACTCCAAGCAAGAGACCTTTCAAAAGATAAAAATTTACGTTTCCCAAGGAAATTATTTTATATCTCCAATGCAAAAAATATATGACTAGTGCCTTTACTACTGGGTTAGTGGAGTCAAATAAAATAAAGATCTAGAGAAACTACCTCCTTGGGGGTGTAATCCCTTTTTCTTCCCAAGGAAAATTTCTCTAGCTAGGGTTTAACTAAGAGGGTGTATGCACTTATCCTTCTCTTAGAAAACCCTTGTTTAACCAATAACATGAAGCATAAAATGATGAAGAGTATGGTGGGGGTGTATGCCCTTACAATTCCCACCTACCTCCTAGCACAAAAATCCTTGACTTGAAATAATGATAGCATAAGAGTAAAAGACCATACCAAAATCAAGAAAGATGTTAAGATAATCCACCATAAAAGCTAGAAAACATTCATCCAAGGCTAGAACCTCACTTCTCCATCAACCATTCATCAAGATACCCATAAGAAAGTGCACAAGAGATAAATAGAGCCAAATATAGCAAAAACTTCAGACCAATACTTCTCACAATGAGGGAGATTTCTCTTAAAATGAGATCTTATGATCTCTTATTTATACAAAATGTCACCAAGGTGACTTGTCCACAATATAAGGGGTAAACCAAAATACTAGGGGTCAACAAGCCTAATATTCCCCTCTTTAACAAAGTAATGTTAAACAAGTTAATTAAATTTTCATGTTTGCACAAATAAACCCTAATTTTACATGGGCGCTTCCCCTTTAGGGGACGTTTTTCAACTTAGAAGATGTTGTTGGTGTTGAAGAAGCATGTGTAGGCTTCCAAAGGCCACATGTCAATAACCTAGACAATCTCCTCATGTTGAAGATCATATTATCCTCAAAACATCCATATGTCAATGAGTGGCACCTCACCACCAAGCCCTAACCCCCCTAGGTGATGTCATGCCTCTAGGAGTGATGTTTTTCCTCTCCTAGGAAATTTTTTTGGCATGTGGGGGATAAGATATGTCTTCCAAGTCAATCTTAAGGAATTCCAAGTTTGATCTTTCTCATCCAGGATAAGGGCCCTTGGCCTCCAACCTTTGGGCTTGTAGCCCCATGGAAGCCCAAGATAGGCTTGTTCTCCCAAAACTGTCCACCAACTAGATCTTGCAAAGACAAATGAGCACACCCTCCAATCATCTCAAGTAATAACATTATGATAAGTGAATCCAATCAATAAATGATCCACCTAAGCATGTGCATCAAATATCACTATATCAAACAATTAAATGCTCAAAGCCACTATGCGACTTGTCAAGGTTGAATATGGGAGGGTTGACGAGGTGTCCTATTGGGTAGATCTTGACCTAAGTCAAGGAGATTTTCCAAGAGATCCCTCTCTAAGCCATGTAAAGTGAATGAATTGGTTGGGGTCAAGACTCAATGGGAATAGGGCTCATGACATACAAGGGGTAGTAGTGTCTCATTCATGGGTGCCTTTGTAGAGGGTGTGTGGTATCTTTGTCTGCAATGCACTTCTTCCAAGCCCATCAATTGCCTTTTGTCTTTATTTCTTTGTATTTTCTTTCAATATAGAATAAGGAGAGGTTGAAGGTCACTGCCCTGGCATGGTGACCAGATGATGGCAATGTCACCCACAAACACCTAGTGGAAATGAGAAGGTTGGCTCGTGATGATACCTCCTTTCTCTCAGTCATGAGACCTTGGTTTGGTGACTAGATGATAGCAATGCCATACCACTAGATATTAATTGACGTGATAAGTTGGCTCGTGATGAGACCTCATGTCCTTCAACTGACCTTTTAACAATTCTGTAATGTCCCCACTTTTGGAAATCATTATATTACAGACTGTTATGCTAACCAGAGTAGTCAGATGGGTCTTATAGAGAGTATAGGAGCTATTGAGGGGTTGTTTTGGCCCGACTTGCATTGTTCATCATATTTCATCATCAGGATCCATTCTGCATAGCTTGGCTTTGGTTTTGTTGCATTCCATCGATTTTCGTAATTTTGAGTTATTTTGGGTTATATTTTTATTAAATTCACTAAGAATGTCATATTGAGCATAATACTTGGAGGAACCTCTTAGTGTAATAGCTCATCGGAATTGGAAGGAATGACACTATAGGATAAGATGATGGAAAGTGACTTTCAGTGGCCGGAGAATCCATAAGGATGGATAAATCACTTTTTGGAGGTAAAATGGTTAATTAATTAATAAAGTGATTTAATTAAGCAATAATAAAATAAATTAAAAGTCACTTGGAGATAAAATGTGAAAAGGGGGTATAAAAGAGAGATAGGGGCTTCTACTCTCTCATTGTGTTGTTTATCATTTTGATGTCTGGCTTCTTGCTAGAGAGCCCATGCACTTGGGGGTTTTGAGGGTTTTGACTGAGAAAACCTTAGAGATCATTTCGATGGTGAAAGATCCCACCCAACCTGGTCCAAGTTTGGTCATAGAGGTGAAATATTCCTCCCCCACCATTCCACATCAGTTATATTAAGTTGCGGGAGCATTTGTGGAGACATGGCATATTGTTGGAGGGTTTCTACAGAGCTAGGGCACACCCATCTTGAGAGAGTGGTTTGATTTTCTCAGAGGAGACTAGATCTTCAGGGGAACTCATTCCAGGATTTTATCAATCCTCCTATCACCTTTTTACGTCATTGTGTGAGTGAATTCATCAACCCATTCATTATATCACTCAAGAAGGCGTGATTCTCTTCAGGAGGGCACATTGTGCATAGTATATCTTGTGATTTGGAGAGGGAGGTCACTACCAATTGCTTGGAGGTTCAGCAGGGGGTTTTTCTAACCCCCGATATACATTTTTGCACTTGGTTTCAGTGGATTAGTGATCATATTAGTGGAGACCGATTTCTTGGTTTGTTACAGCCAGTGAGGGGCGCATTTTGCTAGGGAGGACACCACATATTAGTTAGGGACGAATTGTGTCTTCCATATATTTTGGTGATCAAATTGAGGAGGCTCTTTGGAAGCCTAGATCTTCATATATAGCTTGTATCTTGGAGTCATCATCAACCACACACTCTATTTCTTATATGTATTTCATATCTGCTCCATTTTGTATGAGGACAACCATTGTTATGAATAAAATCAGATCTGAGGTATTTGTGATTATTTCTTGTGTTGTTGATATTGCATCTTTATGAGTATATTCCCTTGGTATATATTCATTATTTATTTGTTGCAAAAAAACCAAAGAACCATCAATATTAAACCCTAGTGCAAATCAAGAAGACAAATATGCAAAGTGTTTGACAAAATAATTCAACCATAAAAACACATAAAACTCCATAAAAACTCAATGTTCCAATCAGATTGGGTTGGGAACATTACAATGGTATTAGAGAGAATATTCCTCCCAGCTTGAGGGGTCTTCCATAAGGAGATCAGATGGATATTTTGGACTTTGCTAGAGGGATTGTGATTTGTGAAATGGAATATCAAGTCCTCAATGAGACTTTCAAGGCTCTAATAACATTCCAACTATTTGTATCCATAAAAAATACTAGGTGGAGCAAAGATGAGGTTACACATCGGGTTGGCATAGCAAAGGAAAATAGAGCCAGAGTAGCTTGATGGAAATAAGCACAGATTAATCCTGCACTTAGTAGGAGCAAGGAACTTCTCTACAGTTGCAAAGAGCCTTGGAAGAAAGATCACATATGTAGGGGTAAAGGGAAGATGCACATTTCTGAGGTGCACTATGGCATTGAGGATGAGGAGTTGCAGGAGGATGCAACCATAGATTCCTATTTAGAGAAGTCCGATGAGGCTAGTGAATCTTGCGCATTTGAGGGACAGTTGGATGGACAGGATGATAACACATGTTCTTTATCTTCTACATCAGGCAATGTTGAGGATTCAACACTTCAACACAATGGTGTCATGTGTGAGGATTCACATGTGTTAGAACTACAATATGATGAGATTAGGAGGTTGAATGACCTACCCTTGGGTAAAGACATGGATTTAAGGAATTCACATATGGAGGGTGATGAGTTTTCTATGATTATTGTTTGCACCCAATTCATCACCTTGGTGAGCAAATAAGGGGTGCTTACATGCCCAGTTGGGTCTTGCTGAGCATGACAGTTGTAGAGGAAAGAGTTAGAAAACAAAACAAAACTATAAGCAAGAATTAAATTAAAACAAACTAAAACTATGAACATATGGATAAAGAAATAACAAACACAGAAAGACCAATATCACCAATGTTTTTAGGCTGATCAATTGATGAAATCAAAGCACAATGAAGAAAGGGGACCATGAGTCCCTTCTTCCTCCAAAGGAAGGCTCTTGTGCCCTCACAAACTTGCTCTCCTTACAATAAGAAAAATGAAAATGATAGTGAAAGAACTCCTAGCATATCCACTCAATGGA
>JZKD02S0636768.1:188223-213624 GCA_000966675.3 Picea glauca | reverse complement strand
TGACTTGGAGGATTTGAAGTTCCCTATTTTTCAACCTCTATGTTTGAGAATGTGAGAACCAGATAACGGGGAGTTATTTGGATGCCTATCCCCGAAATCCTACCTAGACTAAAAATTTCTTTTGGCACCTCTTGTGGAGGAAAACTTAGTGAGTTTTTAGAAATATTTTAGATGATGTTTTTTTGTGAGGCAGGGGGTGAGAACCAACCTCGTTTGATTAACAGTGGGAGTGGATAGTCCTGTCAAGAAAGGATGGGGTATTTTCAGAATCCCTTTGGAGGAAACTTACTTAGACCTCCACGTTTCGAGAAGAAGCTATTGTGAGTGAGAAGTGAATTTTGTGTGTGAGTGAAAGTGTGCCAAATTTTAGTTAATTAGATGTCACCTTGTTGCATGTGGACTTCGCTTGGTCCTTACAAGAGTTTGATTACCTAATTAGCTAGATGTCATTGGTACAACCTTGCGGAATTCAAAAGCCTTAGGAATATAGCATGTGGACATGTGGGTCCGTTACTATCCTTTATCTCCCTATGATGATGTAATCTAGAAAAAGAATGAAACTATCCTAGATTGAGCATGTGGGCATGTATGGGCCCGTTACAACCTTTAAACTCTCCTAGTGTTCTGATCTAAGAAAGCGAAATTCTAAACACCATCCTATCTTTGTGACATGTGGGCATGTATGGGCCCGTTACAAATTTAAGATATGTTTGAAAAATGAAACTAAGAGGGGTCCCAAAAGGGCCTTTGTCCTCTCGTAAAAGGTTTTGAAATTTTGTTAAGGGAGATGAGATTGTTTTTCACAATCTCTTTCTGATTCTCAAGATTGCTTGAACGTGCGAGAGAAGAGCATACTCAAGGATTGTTACTTCAAATTCTAGTCCCAAATGTGAGTTATATGTGATTAAAGTTGATGTTCACCTTATATTGTAAATCAAAGCAATCCATCCACGTGGCAAAAAGAAAATAATGGAAATTGATTTTTATCCACCTAAGTGCCTATGTTTGTTTGACTATCCCCTTTATAAGACGAGGGGTCTAAGTGTGGTGCAGTATTTAGATCATGCATAACATCATTATTAAGAAGGAAAATGACTTTCCCCACATCCCAAGACCTTACAATGTGAAATTTATCTCATATGCGCGGCCCCTAGTGTAGATAGAGGCGCACAGAGCGCCTGCGCACTATCAGAATTGAGACAGAAAGCGCATGCGCGCATAGAAAAACTGTTGTTCAGGCGCATGCGTGCACGATGCACGTCTGTGGGGTGGAATACCCACGCACCTGTGAAAAACGACCGAGAAAGAAAAATATGAATTGATTTCTCTCAATTCTCTTGTGAATTGACTGGTTAAAAGGTCGATAGAGGCCGGTTTGTGCACCTGCAAGTTAAACAAATGAAAAGGAAATAAAAATAAACCCAAATGAGGGAGGAATTGATACCTTCTCCCAAGTATGGTTGCCAATCTGTTTGCACCCAATTCGTCACCTTGGTGAGCAAATAAGGGGTGCTTACATGCCCAGTTGGGTCTTGCTGAGCATGACAGCTGTAGAGGAAAGAGTTAGAAAACAAAACAAAACTATAAGCAAGAATTAAATTAAAACAAACTAAAACTATGAACATATGGATAAAGAAATAACAAACACAAAAATACCAATATCACCAATGTTTTTAGGCTGATCAATTGATGAAATCAAAGCACAATGAAGAAAGGGGACTATGAGTCCCTTCTTCCTCCAAAAGAAGGCTCTTGTGCCCTCACAAACTTGCTCTCCTTACAATAAAAAAAATGAAAATGATAGTGAAATAACTCCTAGCATATCCACTCAATAGAGAGGTGGATAACTCAATGAAATGGTGCCAATGTGTTATTGTCAACGAGTGAGTCCTTAAAACAATCTAGGCAGCATAACATTACATGAAATTCCTTGAGAAAATGATGTTTCTTCATGGCTTTTTATAGCATTGCATTGGGTGATTATGTAACTCCTTTGAAGTGTGAAAAGGGGCTCTTTAGGGCTTCATTAGCTCTTTGACCAGCCTACCATGCGGATTCATATTATATTTGAGGGTCAAATTGGCTTGGGAGCTGATCCATAAGTGGTTGGGAGGCCGACCAATTCAATAAATGCACCGTTTAGTAGGTGCGCGGGTTTTTGCGCCCACAACCGCGCATCGTGCACGTATGCACGCATGGTACATTCCTGTTCCGCACATGTGCGCGTGCACCAAACTTCTGCAAAGCGCCCTTCAATTTTTGGTTACTTTGTATAGTTTTCGACCTTTTTGCAATGCTGTGAAATTAATTCAGTGCCATGAATGACTTCATTACTGTTTGACGATGCTGAGTTCTTGTCGCCGTGTGCGGACGAAATTTCAGTGATAACAATTACCATGACACATTTTTCATCTTCACAGATACATATGATAACCACAACACATGAGGATATCAGTGGCATTTATGAGGAGCCTTGTGTGGGGATTATACACCAGGGACATATGGATCTACAGAACCAGAAGGAGAGACATGAATTAGAGACATTTAACCTTACACATACCTATTAGTATGAGGAGAATGAGTCACCTCTTCTAGAGATTCCATTGTTAGATCAAGTTGTGGAGATTGACAGTATGATGGGATACTCACCTCTAGGATCGGTCTATAGTGATGAGGATGCACTCTGTATTGGTGAGGATGACCATATCCTATGTCTAGACACATCTGTATGGGATCTAGGTGTAGATGATGTTAGTAGAGTGAGTGCACAGGAGGATACAACTTCCCATACAAGATACAATGCGATTTAGATGGGGGTAGTAGTTGGTGATGGAGTGCAGGGGAATACAGGAGGGCTCAGTAGAATAGTGGACAATGGGCATTCTAGTGCCTTATATTTTGAGGAGTGTGTTGTTGAGGCTTCCATTGTTTACATTAGCAGTGAGAGGCATGAGGTAGCACCTCAGTAGGATTGTGATCATGAGTCATGACACTTAGCAGGTTAGTTGAGAGTCATTGAGGACATGATCATGTTAGACACTAGACGCATTGATGACACACATGCAATTGTGGCATATTATTGTTGGAGGGCATCGATGGAACATGATAGTTGAGATGGGGGATTTTCCATGGATGACTTTCATACTCTCAGGGAGAGAGTGACTATGATGAGGGATGACTACCAACAATTATTGATGGAAAAATATTACCTATTGGAGGTTGGCGAGATGTATCACAGGGCCATGAGGGAGCAAGAGTTTGAGGTGGATCGACTCACTCATGAGTTTGTGAGGACACGAGGATTCTTGGAAGGCACACCAACAACCCTTCAAGAATCAGATTCTAGATTAGAGGATCTATTTGAGGAGATTGATCAGAGATACACTATATCTATCTCGGCAGAGAGTCGGATATACCCGTCAGTTACATTTTTGGATGATTTTAGGGTGGCATAGGGGCCACCATTCATGGGTAGTTCTGAGACAATTGATCATACACATACACATGGGGATTCCAGATACAAGGGAAGTTATGAGGAAACTTTCATTTGTGTTCCATGATTGGTTGATATCCACACAAAGGTTGATTTGACAGTACACCTTGGACATATGATGATGAGACAGATGTACAATGGTATTCAGGGGGACGCATTGGATTGCAGGGAGGAGACACACTTAGTGGAGCATGGATATTCCTCCCCTTTGCAACAACACATAGTTATGGGAGATCACCTTCACAGTAGCAACAACTATCTGAGTGATGATGGAGGGAGAGATTGACCAACAGTCTGTGGAGTTATATATTGTTGTACCCGATAGTTTGAGTTTAGATGATTATTCACCATGGGTGCCAGTGGATGAGATTTTGGTCCAGTCTTGGGGATTGACCAAAGCACATGATAATTTCCAGTCCTACATTTGGTTATAGATGTTTTTGTTATCTTTTCTTGATACTTTCATCATTGAAAACATCATAGGGGGAGATAGACAGTGGTAGGGGACATGGAGATTTGTTAGGCTGATACCACCTGACATGAGTGTCTCTATTGCATACAGTAGGATAGGGGTGGATCATCAGAGATAGACAGTTGAGACCTTGAGCGTGATGGTGATAATCTTAGGCCATGGGATAGCAGATATATCAAAGGGCGACACATATTCAGATTTGCATTGGGATGAGAATGGAGGGCTTCCACCAGTTATCAGTATGACACATGAGTTAGTGGGGATTGGAAGTGATGAACTTCCAATTTTTCCATGGGATCCGAGAGTCCATTTGGTTAATGGTTTGTTTCATTTTATGATGGCCCAGGTTTCACTAGAGAGCAACATACTTCACTCTTGGATGGTTCTGAGAGGGCTTGCAGGGACTTTTTCTATGTGGTGAGACAGGTTCTCCCTATTGATACTCATGATAGACTATGGATATGGTTGGGAAGATGTTGATTCCATAGAGATACCTTTACAGTTTCAACTTCTTGATAGAAGCCCCAATTTTCACAAGTATTTCAGCATGAGGATCCAGGAGTGGGGGCTCCAATGTGTATACTTTGAGCCTACAATTATGATCAGAGTAGTGCAGTGTCAATGTGATGGTCCCTGCCAGAGGGTAGCATGGAACCCTGGGATTACAGGGATGGGAATTTCATTGATTGATGGAGGCGAGTGGATCTTTGTAAAGGAAAGTCACTTTGATTTTCCATTGTGCTTTAGTATTGAGGGGATCACGTCACTTGATGGTGATTCATTGAGGCCTTGTAGTACCTCACTATGGCAACAACAGGTTCATTTGGAGGAGGCCGTGTTGGTTTCGGCATGGTCTTGGAGGTCAGATCCTTGTGGGGTTGAGGCCGGTTTTTTTTTGCAGGAGATTCATGGTGTCGATATGTCACAGGACTACACTCCACGGGAAATTGTAGTTCACATCTTGGTATGGGATCCATGGATTGGAGTGCTTGGTAGTTCAGTGTTTGATGGTGTTGATATCCGAGTAGGATGGTCGCTTGAGGAGTTGATCGAGGACCTATTTCACATGATCATATACTCATCAAGACCGTTTGGATATCATGTGTGATGAGCATTTGGAGGGGCCACTTCTTGAGGGGATTCTTCTTTGGATCACACATGTGGATATGGGACCCCGATACCATATGTAGAGGGGTTCAATTATTTCTTGAGGAAAAGAAAAGGGGATTTTGCTTTGGATCACATAGGTGGATATGGGACCTCGGTACCATAGGTAGAGGGATTCAATTATTGCTTGAGGATAAGCAATATTCTAGCAGGGAGGACTATAATTCCCCACTTTTGGACATCATTATATTACATAGTGTTATGTTGACTAGAGTAGCCAGATGGGTGTGATAGCAAGTATAGGAGATATTGAGGGGTTTTATTGGGCCTGACTTGCATCATTCATCATATTTCATCATCGGGATCCATTCCTCACAACTTGGCTTTGGTTCCATTGCATTCCAACGATTTTCGTAATTTTGAGTTATTTTGGGTTATATTTTTATTAAATTCACTAAGAAGGTCATATTGAGCATAATGTTGGGAGGAAACTCTTATTGTAATATCTCATCAGAATCGGGAGGAATGGCACTACAAGATAAGATGATGGGAAGTGACTTTCAATGGTTGGAGAAGCCATAAGGATGGATACATCACTTTTTGGAGGTAAAATGGTTAATTAATTCATAAAGTGATTTAATTAAGAAATAATAAAATAAAGTAAAATTCACTTGGAGAGAAAAGATGAATAGGGGGTATAAAAGAGATATAGGGGCCTCAATTCTCTCATTATTTTGTTTATCATTTTGATGTTTGGCTTCTTGCTAGAGATCCCATGCACTTGGGGGTTTTGAGGGTTTTGACTGAAAAAAACCCCCAGAGATTAGCGTGGTGGTGAAACATCCCACCCAACCTAGTCAAATATTGGTCACGAAGGTGAAATATTCCTCCCTCACTGTTCTACATCATTTCTATTCAGTTACAAGAGCATTTGTCGAGACATGGCGTATTATTAGAGGGTTTCTACAGAGCTAGGGCGCACCCATCTTGAGAGGGTGGTTCGATTTTATTAGAGGATACTAGATCTTCAAGGGAAATCATTCTAGTATTGTTATCAATCATCCTAGAACCCTTTTACAACACTGTGTGAGTGCATTCATCAACCCATTCATTCTATCACTCAGGAGGGCATGATTCTCTTCAAGAGGGCGCATTGTGCATTGTATATCCTGTGAGATGGAGAGGGAGATCACTCCAAATTTCTTGGAGGTTCATCAGAGGTTTTATATAACCCCCAATCTACATTTTTTCACTTGGTTTCAATGGATTAGTGATCATATCAGTGGAGACGGATTTATTGGTTTGTTACAGCTAGTGAGGGGCACATTGTGCTAGGGAGGACACCACATATTAGCTAGGGACAAGTTGGGTCTTCCATATATTTTGGTGATCATCTTGAGGAGGCTCTTGGAAGCCTATATATTCATATATATTTTTTATCTTGGAGGCAACATCAGCCACACACTCTATTTCTTATATGTATTCCAGATCTGCTCCATTGTGTATGAGGAAAACCATTGTTATGAATAAAATCAAATATGAGGTATTTGTGATTATTTTTTGTGTTGTTGATATTTCATATTGATGATTATATTCCCTTTCTATATATTCATTATTTATTTTCTGAAAAACACACAAATAACCATCAATATTAAACCCTAGCGCAACTCAAGAAGACAAATCTGCAAAGTGTTTGACAAAATACTCCAACCAGGAAAACACATAAAACTCCATAAAAACTTAATGTTCCAATCAGATTGGGTTGGGAACATTACACATTATTTATTATATTGTAGGTCCCCTTTATTCAAATATAAGTGTCTCACTTCTTTCTTGGGTGATCCCTAGGTGAAGCATCTAGAAGGTTTATACAAGGCTTTTATCTTTTACCCAACATCAACCCCCCTGGGCCCTCAACCCCTTCTTCCCATAGAATTAGGAACAAACCCTTCATGGTTAAATACACCCTAAAATCCCAAGAGATAATGAAATGGAGGGTAACAATGATGGAAAGTAGTAAGTATGGTCGATAACGGTATGATGGCTCTTTAAGGGAGTTTCTAGTAGAAAACCCATCCCCAAGGAAGACCACTTACTAGGGAAGAATGTCAACCACCAAGGTGAAGTAGGGCAAAAGGAATAATGTCCAATCATATATCATGAAATATATATCAATCTAAGATACAACATACTCAAATGGATTAAATATTGAAATGATTTTCACCATAATATTGACTTGTACCTCATGGAGCAAGGCTCACTGCCTTCCGAAAGCCAACTAATGTGGTGGATGCCATCTGGAAAGTTGTGACCATATATGGTGGTGAGAGGGGTTTCCATCTATGCAAAAGGGTATTTCTGGTCATGTAGTCTCTCGACACTCCATATCTGCAACCTGAGGGCCTCGAGACATAATCTCCTTAGTTATCCAAAAAATGGGGATAACAAGTCGCATTTTCCTAGTGTAGTTTTTCAAGTAATTGTATAAATTCCTCTACCACTACTCACCAATATCCTCCAAAATCAACATCTGTACATGCATGAAACTATTGTACATGCTCGGTTTGTGTACTATTGGCATTGGAACCAATGATGTAATCTATGAGATTACACAAGATAGGTTACCCGTAGTGTAGTCACACAACGTAATATACACAAGTAGTCTACAAGTAATATACAAGCATGCATACATGGAAGGAGGAAGAGGAAAAAAGTAGTAGTGGACTCACCCTTGGTTGTGCCATGATGGACATACACATGGGAGTTGTATTTCTCATTAATTGCTAGACCTTGTATATATGCTCGTGTGACATTCTTCCTTGGAGAATTGAATATTTAGATGGATTGATGCTATTATTCATGATGCACACATGGAAAGTGGGTGGATTTCTTATAGGATGCATTTTATTGGAGGAGGTGCATTAGGCATCCTAGAGGAGTGAGTTGAGCCCTATATGGAATGGGCACACTTGGTTGCATGCATGGAGACTTGTACTTGACTTAAGGATTACTGAGTTGAGGAGTGATCATGTAGGTGGGGTGGACTTATAAGATCACATGTATTAGGAGGATTGTTGGAGATTTGGAGGCTTGTGGAGGTGGAGTATTAGACACATATTGTGGAATGTTCATTCATTATATTCTTGATTGTTGAACATGCATGCCTTATAGTTTGGCATGTGTCACCTAGAGTTGGATCACTTCACCCTTGAGCTGATCTTCTTGTAGCTAGGTTGATTGTAGTGGAATAGGTACACTTTATATTCTTGGTCTCCCTTACCTTTTATATAGATAGATGAATGAGAGATTTTTTTCATACATTCATTCATTACACACTTGTGTTAAATATGTGAGGAGTGGAGTGAGCTATTCTCTCTCTCTCTCTCTCACACACACACACACACACACACACACACACACACACACACACACACACACACACACAAACACACACACACACACACAATATTCCTTGTATTATCTCTCATTGTCATAGAGAAGTAGGGTTCTTGGGGAATTTCAAAGGAAATTCTAGGGTTAGATTGGAAAAGATATCATTGTGTATTGTGGCTCTTGTGAGAGAACAAGACTAGGATTTTGTGGAATTTGGAAACCCTAGTGCTATTTGTTATCTTTTTTGTTGAGGAGAAGAGAAGGGGATGTTCCACGCATCCCAAGGAGGACTTCACAATGTTGATGCTATCTTTGTAAGGATTTTTGGCAGAGTGACTATATTTGGTTAGGAGTGATTCCTAGCTATGAGGTTTTGATGGCTAGGGATTTCTATGGTTTCCCTAGCTAGGGTTTGGAGAGCATGAATTGCACCATATTTGTGATAAAGTTATGGTATTTATTTATACTTTATATCTTGTGTATATATGAAGTGTTTCAACTGTCCAAAATTGTGTACTTACATATTTGATACTTAGTTTGCGTTATTTTCTTGATTGGGTGTATTCCAACACTTATTGTTCAAGATTATTTGACATATTATTTTGTTGAAATTTTTAAATGTTTTAATGCACACCTTGAATATATAAGATCATATTTTCCACTATAAAAATATGGTGCAATAAAATTATTTTAGATCTTTTCTATGCTTGGAAAAGTGTGCCCTAAGGGTTGTACCTTGTTGGGATCGAAGTACACTTGTATGTTATTTATTCTCTTGGGCTCTTGAGTGATTTGGGTCGAAGTAAAGTGGAATATTTTTAGTTGTAATTGAATATTTTAAATCATCCCTAAGGCTATAAGTTGACAGGGATTAGATTCAAGAACCTTAAGTAAATGAGGTGAAGTTTTATATTTTCCAATTTCCCTAGATCCAAAATTTCTACATAAGAAATCTAACCCTAAAACATTAACCCACTAAGTCATTTTAAATGATTATGGTTGAATACGATTGACTAGTTGATTATGATTGATTATATTTAACTATGATTGATTAAAGTTGTGCATCATTAATGATTCTTAATTGTGGTTGACCATATTTAAGATGAAAATGATTGATTATAGTCAAGTATGGTAGAATATGTTTAACTATGATTTATTAGTAACCCACTAAACCCTTCCACACTAACCCACTAACCCCTTAATCCAAAAACTCTTAAATCATGACCCCTAACCCGCTAACCACCCAAATCCTAACCCACAAATTGACTATCGCCAAACGCACTAACCTACTAAGCCTCTAACCATTATCTGATAACAACTATCCCCTAACCCCATAATCTTAAACCACTAACAAACTAACCACTAAACCATTAATTCATGGTCAATGATTATGGATGACTATATTTGACTATGTTTAACTATGATTTACTTTAGTTATGTAGGGTAGACTATGATTAAGTCGGATTTAGGGAAAAATTATAGGAAAACAAATAAATTATGGAATTCAATATGTTATAGTAGTGAATGAAACAATTAAAGACAATTATATAATTGACATGCAACAATGTAACGATGAACACATATTTTATTTTTAACTAGTTATGTACAATGGTTCTAGCAATTTTTGAGAAGAGATGCCTGATATTCTCATTTTCCAACCCATTGAGAATGAAAAATTTCTTATTCATATGTGCATTAGAAATGAAGGGTTGAGAAAGTAAGAGAATCATCATGAATTTGGAAAGACAAAGGTTATGGGTGTCAAGGAAAAGAAGCGACGATCAACTTGTAGGTGCCATAAGATTTTTTTCAAACTATGATCGGGGAATATAATACACCATTAGAAAGCTATAAATGGGATCTACAATTTATAAAGTCATGACATTAGTTTACCAGTGTGTTGGACCCATAAAATGTAGGGAAATTACTAAAACATATTTTAGAAGTTCTCCACCAAAATTTCCTTAAACTGCCCATGTAACATTCCCCAGCCCGACTGAGGCCCATTACTTGCGTAATTACACATAAAATAAAAAGTTTCTGCTAACATATCGTGTAACTTACCAACCACGGAAAAACACATGGATTTAACTATTTGTTGGTACCATTAATTTAAATGAAACTACAACATGCTACACTGGCATGAATGCATCTAATAAATTCATCACAACAACATATAATTCATTCACATACATAAATTTATTAAAGAACAATTAAAACTAATAATGCAACACAGAAACAAATAAAACACTTGTGCAACGAGCTTCTTGGGATGAACGTTCCACCCAACCATAGACTTATTTTTCTATATCTCAACAAGTCACCCCCGAGTTGGGGCTAGGTGTTGATGTGTGTAGCATTGGACATGTACTTCCACATTGGTTTTGTGTCTAACATGTGGAAGTAGTCATTAATGCCTCTCAAGGCTTAGGAAATTCATTTTATTAAAGTGAATGCCCTTTTATAACAAATTGAGTTTAATTTAATTGAAGAAACACACCAACGAATAAATGGAGCAGTTAAATTCAATAATAATGCACACCTAGCTCAAACTTATTCATTACCAAATCATGCATTTATACATAGAGATGAGATGTCTTAGGAGTCAACCATCTCCTATAATCTCTCAACAATTACTCCTTATTTCACTCAATAATCTCTCTACAAATATCTCAAGCATATTTCTCTAACTCTAATTAGGCCTTTGAAATATAACAACTAACAACAATTAATCTAGAATATTTCAAATGCAATTTTATTCCAACATTTATCTCCCATAATGATCATCTGGAAATTTTCCAAGATCATCTCTGAATTTACAAAAATTTTCATTTGATAGTGCTTTGGTGAATATACATGCTACCTTATCTTCTATTTTGCAATACATAATCTCGATCACACCTTATTGAGCTAAATATCGAACAAAATTATATTGAATATCAATATGCTTGGTCTTCTTGGGAAAAAAATGGATTTTTGGTCATTTGAATAGAATTTTGATTATCACATATCAACTGAGTGGTTTTTTCCTTCTACTCATGTAGATCCTCCAGAATTCTTCTTAACCACATTGCTTCACATGTTGTTGTCACTGCGACTTTATACACTGCTTCTGTTGTGGAGAGAGAAATTGTAGGTTTCTTTTTAATACTCCAAGCAATTGTTGTTGAACCCATTCTAAATGAATATCCAGAAGTTGATTTCATTTCATCCATGCATCCTGCCCAATCTGAATTTGTATAACCAATCAACTTGAAATCTTCTGTAGATTTGTATACTAAACCATAGCCAACTATACCACGCAGATATCTCAAAATCCTATTAGCTTCTTTTCAATGAAATTCCTTGGGTTTTGCCATAAATATTGATACCATACTGAATGCAAAAGATATATCTGGTTGAGTTCTATTTAAGTAGATCAAACTTCCAACCAATTGAAGATACAAAGTAACATCAACTGAATTGGAGTCATCATGTTCGTATAACTTCAACTCAATTTCCAAAGGAGTTGTCGTTGGCTTGCAACTCAACATTTTGAACTTCTTCAGAATGTCCCAAGTATACTTGGCTTGTGACATGAAAACACTATCTTCCTTCTACCAAAATTCAATATCCAAGAAATAATGCAACTCACCAAGATCTTTCATCTCAAACTTAATAATCATATGTGACTTAAACTTTTGAAATAGTTCAACATTGTTCCCTGTGTAGATCAAATCATCAACATATAATGAAACTATCAGAATGTCCTGTCCTAACTAAAAAATATAGAGATTGGGCTCAGATAAACTTTTAACTAAGTCATGATCCTGAAAATATTATCAATTCTATAATACCATGCTCTTGGTGCTTGTTTGAGACCATATAAGGCCTTCTTCAACTTGTAAACACAATCTTATTTAACCGGAACCTCAAAACCTTCTAGTTTCTCTACATAAATTTATTCATCAACATAACCATTCAAGAAAGATGATTTAACATCCATCTGATAAATTGTCCATTTATATTGTGCAGCCAATGCAAGTACCATCCTTATTGTATCCAAATTTTCCACTAGATAAAATGTCTCAGTATAATCAATTCCTTCCCATTGTGCATAGCCTTTTTCAACTAAATGGGCCTTATACTTATCAATTGTGTCATATGATTTATACTTAGTTTTATAAACCCATTTAGTACTAATAACATCTTTTCCTTATGGTAAATTGACCAAGTCCCAAGTAACATTCCTCACCAAGGAATTCAATTATGCTTCCATGGCTTCATTACATTATTTCTTTATTGATGCTTCTACATAATTGTATGGTTCATCCATCTTCATTACTTGTGACATGAGTGCATAATTCACAAGACAACTTTGGGATCTAGTAAGTCTTGTTTCAAAATTTCTATCCAACATATTGCTTTCTGAATGACCCCCTTCAATCTACTTAGACTTATTCTTGACTTCATCTTCCTTTGTTGACTTAGAATTTGATGCATCACAAATATCCATTGCATATTTTCTTAATTCAATCTGTACATTATCTGGATGAAAAATTATTTTCTCATCAAAAACAACATATCTGCTTATTATCACTTTATTTGCTTGAGGATCAAATAGGTTGTAACTTATTTTTTCAATACTATAACCAATGAAAATGCACTTAACACTTTTATCATCCAATTTGCTCCTTTTTTATTTAGGAACATGTGCATATGCAGTGCAACCAAAAACTTTTATATGTGCAACACTTGGTTTATATCCTGACCATGCTCCTTCTGGAGTCGAATTCAATATGAATATCATAGTACATCTATTGAGAGTATAAAATGCAGTGTGCACTTCTTCGACCCAAAAATCATTTCTGAGAGTCTTAGTTTTCAACATGCTCCGAGCCATTGCAACTGTTGTTCTGTTTTTCCTTCCCACAACTCCATTTTGTTGAGGAGAGTAAGTGTTGGTAAAATCTATCTTAATTCCATTCTTCCTGTAATAATTCAAAAAATCATTTGACCTATATTCTCCCCCATTATCTGTATGTAGGGTGAGAATTTTCAAACCACTTTTCTTGTAAACTAATGTCTTAAACTCAATAAAATGAGAAAACACTTCAGACTTCTCCTATAAAAAATACCCAAGTCTTCTTGGAACAATGATCAATGCAAGTGAGAAAATAACATGCCTTTCCACAATACATAGTCTCCATTGGACCACACAAATATGAATGTATTGGTGCTAGACGTTCTTTATCCTTCCATGGTATATTTGAGAAACTTTCCTCGTGTTGTTTCACAAAAATACACCCTTCACAGATTCCAACATCATTCTTCATATAAGGAAGATCATTCACCATGTTTTTCTTCCGTAACAATACCAAACTCTGAAAATTCAAATGTCCTTCCTTAAATCCCAAATCTTGCTCTTCATTTCTCTTGTAACATACATACTATGTGATTTAATTGAATCAAAAGAAAGTTTGAAGATTCGATCTTTAGTCATTTATCCTCTTGCTACTATTGCATTTTTATCAAACTTATCCATGATTAAGAACTTGTTATTATCAAACACTAACTTTTATTTTTGATCCATCATCTGACCTGTAGAAAGTAGGATCTTCTTCAACACCGGTGTCAACAATGTGTCTTCAATAAACTTCTTCTTTCCATGCAATGCTGGAATTGCAAATGTGCCTTTCCCTTTAACTTCATAAAGTTCTCTATCATCACCCAGTATAACATTACCAGAATAATTGTCATTTAATCTAGTAAACATCTCCTCCTGAGATGTCATGTGAGTTGAACATCCCAAATCAATATACCAAGCTTCACTTTCTTCATTATGTGCCATAAAAATTGATATGAATAACTTCTCATTCCTTGTTTCTTCAACAATTGTATTGGCACATTTATATTCCATATCTCGCAATTTTGCAAAACAATCTTTTTCAAGATGACCAAACATATGACAATAATAACTCGGTGGTCCTTGCCTTTCTTAAGATCCATATCTTCCTATTCATATTCCATGAGAACATTATCTGCTTCTTCCTTTGAACTGACTTGGACTTCTTCCTCTGCCTCTTGAAGTGGATGTGTTTCCTTGATAATTCTATGATTGTTATGGATGACTATTCTAATTATGATTATGATATTGACCCCTAATTCTTCCTCTTCCTTATTCCTTGTGGAAAAATGATGTAGAACCCCCTTCTCTCCTTGGGTTTGCATGACCTCTCAGTCAAGGATCTTCAAGATACTGAGTTGAATCAAATCTTTGAGCCTCTGATAGACCCTGGAA
Organism: Picea glauca; assembly: GCA_000966675.3. Taxonomy (NCBI): domain Eukaryota; kingdom Viridiplantae; phylum Streptophyta; class Pinopsida; order Pinales; family Pinaceae; genus Picea; species Picea glauca. The sequence continues at coordinate 198,879 of JZKD02S0636768.1, read as the reverse complement.
TCATTTTACACATTCCCCCCCCCGTTTGTTACCACGCAGGTTCAATTCACCTGCGACCTTGTTCTCTGGCGCTTCTGGTAACACTGAGTGGCGAGCACTATCTCCTCCACTAGGCTCTTCTTCAATATTACCATGAGCTATAACCTCAGGCCACCCCCCTTTGCGACTCCGGGCTTCGTGCCCAAACTTTAAACCGACGAAATCACCCAGATCTAGATCAACGGTTCACACTCCTTCTAATAGCCAATGACTGTGATCTACTTCGAGACTTCAGATTTAGGAGTTCCAAACATTTCAACACCCTTTTCCCCCAAAGTAACCTTTACCCAAAGCTATGGATTGAACGCCACATGCTTGCCTCCATCACTGGTCGATATTTTCCTTCGTTCCCACTTCGAGTGACTTGCATTCAACACTCCACTTTCTCCTTGCTCTTCCCTGAAGTCCACAATCTGGTGACGTATTTCCTTCCCATATCGACGGTCATGATGGACTTCACTAATTCATGCTTTGGGAGTTTTACATAATCCTCCCTCGCTTTCCTCTGAAGTACTCTTCTGTCGAAACACATGGATCTTTGTCGTGTGTCCTTCTGGATCTGATGGTCCAGATCTCTTTGGCCTTCTTGACTTTGCGAAAATCTACTTTTGCTCCACGCAAATATTCTAGAGATATACCTTTCAAACTCTTTGATCTGTTGTCGCATATCCTCCCTGATATCGATGGATAGGATTCACTTCGCTCTTCGGGACTTCGGCGATCCCGCTCCTTAAACAATTTCAAACCTCCAAACACGAAGTTCGAAGGACTCTAAAGAATATCCTTCATGCAACTCTCCTATATCTCATAGTCTGGAAAGATCATGATCCCTCTAAATGGATCTCGCTTGTTATTTGGTATTTTCAGTGGGCTCCTCCCTACTAAAGAACTTTCACCCGCTATATATTCTAAGCTTGTTCCTCCTCAAACACTTTAACTCCTCAAAATGGCTTCTTCGATACTTAGCCAAATATTGACCATGTGCACACCTTGCAAACAAGTTTCTTTCATCTTAACCTCTTCGTGGGCGACTGTGCACTCCTTGCAACAATTCTTCACACTACTCAATTTCTCCTCTTGAACAATACAACTCTGAGTGTGTTTTTTCCTACACACACCTTGCGAGGTCTTCTACACTCTGTGCAAATAAAAATTCAAGTTATCTCTCCTAAACTTCTGAATCACAACAGACTCTGTCAACGTACACCTTGCAGACTCTATGCACTCCTTGCAAATAAAAGTTTCACATTATCTTTTCTAATCTCCTGAGTCGAAATAGATTATTTCAATGCACACCTTGCGGAGACTATGCCCTCCTTACACTTTCTCATAGAAGAGAAACAATTAAAACTTATCTAATCCTCACATATTCATACATTCAACCATGTAAACACATTCATAACATAAGAACAAGTAATAAAAGAGAATTACAATTTAACAGAAATCCTACCATTCATTCATCTAGATAGACACAATAACAACAACACCAAAAATTTGGATCAACGCTTCCCTGTTATATTCATTCAAATGATATGTACATGGGCTCATACAACTCTGATAAGCTTTCGCAGCTCAACAACAACAACTTCAAATAACTTTCATCATCCTCATTTGGGCATACAATACATTTATTTATACAAAACGAGCTCATAGAGATTTTCCCTCCGACTACCTTAGTTTTATCCTATCAAATTAGAAGATTTCAACTACTAAGGCTTATTACAATAAATGATTGGTACAGACGAATAAGAGAGAATGCTTCAAATCTGTACTGATATTAATTACATTAAAGAAAATACAATCCCTGTGATATCAAGCGATGGTTCATCGTCTTAACATTTAAGAAGTTATTTAATTTCAATATTTTCATATATTACGTGACATAACATCTTTCAAATTCAAAAATCACTTCAAAATACATGCTAGGGTGTTGAGTTGTCTTCCACTTGTGCTTTGATGATGATGCTCCTGCATCATACTCCTCTCGACAAAAATTCCTGGACTCTTTTCCGTGAGCTCCAAAACTGACCTTCCATGCTTTTGAATATCTGCTTCAGTTACCCAACTGACATCTTCTATTGGGTGTCCTTTCCACTTTACCAAATACTCAAAATAAGTCTTCCTTCGGGTCTTCTTACCAATTCTTTGATCTATGATATTTTCCATATGCAGATTTTCTGCTACATGCTCTGCTTCTCCTACTGGATCTCTTTTTGATCTTCTGATCCTTTGTCATATTCCTTGTAAGGATACAGGTCTGAAATGTTGAATATGGGCAATATACCCACATCTTCTGGCAGCTCTATCTCATAAGAATTTTCATCAAATTTCCTTAGGATCTTGCACGTTCCTATCTTCTTCAATTTCAATTTGTTATGTGTTCCCCTTGGGAACCTTTGCTTCCTGAGATGTGTTAGAACTTGATCTCCCACTTCAAATTGAAGTTCTCTCCTATGATGATCAACTATATGTTTATATTCGTTGTTTCTCTTCAGCAACTGCTCTTTGATCTGATTATGAAGCTTCTGCATTTCTGCAACGAAGTCTTCTCCTCCAGTGCTTCTAAATTCATTCTGCTCCAAATATCTCAACTCTGATACTCCTCTTAGCTTCATCCCATATACTATTTGGAATGGACTCTTCCCTCTACTCCTGTTTGGTGAGTCACTATATACAAACTCTTCTTGTGACATAATTTGATCCCACTGACTATGATGTTCAGTGACCAGACTCCTTAAAAAATTTCCTAAACTTCGATTTACCACCTTAGTTTGTCCATCTTTTTGAGGGTGATATGTTGAACTAAAGGAAAACTCTGTCCCCAGTTTCTTCCACAATGTTCTCCAGAAATGACCAACTAATTTAGTGTCTCTGTCTGAGACAATACTCTTGTTCAACCCATGAAGTCTCCCAACTTCCTTGAAAAACAAATTTGCAATGTGTGTTGCATCATTAGTTTTCTGGCATGGAATAATGTGTGTCGTCTTTGAGAATCTATCCACTACAACAAATATGGAATCACTTCTCATGTTCTTGGCAATCCCAATACAAAATCCATGCTTATTGCATCCTAATGCCTATCTGGAATAGGCAATGGTTGATACAATCCACTGTTTTGTTTCTTTCCTTTTGCATACTGGAAAATCTTACATCTATTTACAAACTTCTTCACCTCTTCCCTCATACCTGGCCAATAGTGTGAACTGTTCAACTGTGAAAATGTCTTTTCATGGCCAAAATTCCCTGCTAGACCTCCACTATGTTTTTCCTTCAACAGATTCTCTCTCATCAAGCATTTTGGTATGCACAACTGACTACCTTTGAACAATAATCCATATTGAATCAGATACTTTGTCCACCAGCTTTTGTCTCTAAGAATAGGATTTGTACATGCTTCATATGCCTCCTTAAAATCTGGATCATCACAATACATGTCCTTAAGGTGTTCAAACCCTAAGGTTTTCACTTGAAATTCCTGCAGAATCATACATCTCCTACTCAATGCATCAAGAACTTTGTTAACATTACCAAAAATATGTTTAATGACAAAAGTGAAATTTTGCATAAAATCTATCCACTTAGCATGTCTTTGATTTAATTTCTCTTGTCTGGTTATGAATTGTAAATCTTGATTATCGCTATACAAAACAAATTCTTTTGGAACAAGATAGTGCCTCCATTTCTTTAAGGATTGAATTACTGCATAAAACTTTTTATCATATGTGGAGTACTTCCTCTTGGTGTCATTCAACTTCTCACTGAAATATGTAACAGGTTTATTGTCTTGGCTCAAGATTGCTCCAATTGCTACTCCACTGGCATCATATTGTACTTAAAACATTTTCTCGAAATCTGGCAAGACCAGAATCGATTGTTCTGTTATCTTCTCCTTCAATATCCTGAATCTTTTCTCAGCTTCTTCTTTCCACTTAAAAGTCTTGTGTCTCTTTTTCACCGTATCTAATATTGGTGTACAAATTCCACTGAAATTTCTAATGAAATTCCTATAGAAACTTGCTAATCCATGGAAGTTTCTCACCTCAAATATGCTTCTTGGCGATGTCCATTCTCTTATTTCTCTCACCTTCTCTATATCAATCTTCAATTCGTTTGAAGAGATAACAACACCCAAGTAAATGAGTTTTGTATTCATAAAAGAGGACTTCTTCAGATTTATCAACAACTTCTCACGCTACAATCTTCTCATCACTAATGTTAAGTGTCTCAAATGCTCTTCTTCAGTTTTACTGAAGACTAATATATCATCCAGATATACAATCACAAAATTATGAATAAAATCTTTCAATACCTCATTCATCAACCTCATAAAAGTACTTGGGGCATTTTTTAAGCCAAATGGAATAACAATCCACTCATACAACCCTTCATTTGTTTTGAAGGTTTTTTTCCGCTCATCACCTTCTCTCATCCTTATCTGGTGATATCCACTTTTCAAGTCTATCTTTGAAAAATAATTTTCTCCACTCAAACAATCCATTCAGTCATCCATCATGGGTAAAATAAATTTGTACCTGATGGTAATTTTGTTTATGGCTCTTGAGTCTGTACACATTCTCCATCCTCCATCCTTCTTTCGACTCAACACAGTTCGTATTGTGCATGGAATAAAACTTTCTCTGACTAACCCTTTGTCCATCAAATCCTAGACTTGTCTCTTTAACTCCTCATTTTCTTGAGGTGTCAACATGTACGATGCTTTGTTTGGCAGACTTTCTCCTGGTATGAGATCTATGTGATGGTTGTGTTGAGGGGTCCTAAATCCCTTTAACTCAACAACATGAACCAAACCCACCACTAAGGCCCAATTAGACTCTGTAGCGTTTGATAGTGGAATGGTTATCCAGATCTGTCAATTCGGCCAAATAATAAATGGGATTTACGTAGTGATTGACAAGATATGTTCTTATGAAAGTTCCTCCTTCAGTTTAAACGTTCTCTTTTTGTATTTTATTTTATTAGATGGGTCTGATAAAAAGATGCGTGCTAGTATAAACCAACTGGTTAAAAGGGGAAATATTAACTACTGAAGAGGGATGAGCTTGGGATAACCCTTGTGCTCAAGAATCCAGACAAAGATTTTCACACATGTGACAAGCCTAGTACTAATACATCAACTTATTGGTATTTCAATTATTGACTGAGATACAATTATCGAAAGAAAACATACATGCAATAAAATTGTGGAAAGAAAAATAGTTTCCTTAGCTCTAATCATTAATCACACATTAACACAATGATTTAATTTCCACCATTAAGATAAAGAACTACAAAAATATTGAATCAACTAACTTATCAATAGATTCAAAAAATCTTACTCATTACAACATCCATTCATGAAATAAAGTCGGAAGTAATTCCTCCTCACATCCAATCACATGCGCCTTTGATGAAAAACAAAATTTTGTCTCTGGTCCTAAACAAGACTTCTCAATTAAGGTAGTTTGGAAATAGTTCTTTACAATTCCAAAAATGAGGGTCTTTGCAAAAACCATTGACCCTTTCTAAAAGGTTGATCCTCTTATTTATAATGATTAATTAACTAAAAATAACTATCAAAAGTGTAAGCTAAGTAAAACAAATCATCGCCACATGTCACTTCCATTTCTCTGTCGTCTAAGAGTCATCAAATGGTTTCACTGAAGTGGATGACTCTTCTCATACTCTAACCATTTGACCTCGGGAATCTATGTTGGTCCATTGAGGCCAAAAGGATTTCTTTTACTTCTACTGCCTATGCCCAATACTTAATTATTTTGACACTTAACTATTGTAATAATTTTCGAGCCTTGATCATGTGCTCCATGAACTATTGTACTTGATTTGGTGCCATGCTTTCCACCTTTTCTATCTCTTGAATCCATGCTGAGTCTTGTTCTACATGTCATTTGACTATGTCATGCAAGTCAACAAAGTCCTTGGGTGAGCCAAATTCTAGGAGACCGATGTCTTTCATCTTCCAATTAATCTTAACCCATCTCCTTTCGCAATCGACCCATTTTTCTTGAATCTCCCACTGCGTTTCTTGGGCCATTTTCACCCAATATTTGGCCTTATTCCTTATCTAATCTATGCTACTATCTCTTAGCACCGAAATGTCTTGCTCTTCGTCATATTGTCCCTTTTGAACCACGTTGATGTAATCAATTCTTTCCACTACTTGGTGGGCCTTCTCATACCATCTTTCCACATATTTGCAGGTCGCTAGCGCCAATAGGGTGTCTTCTTGGAAGTTGGCTATCCCTGCAGTGAAAAGGTGTTGTTCATTCGTGAATTTGTCATAGGCATATTGGAAATCACTTCTCAAAAACGTCGTGGCTTGTGTGGAGTCTTAATAGTATTTCTCCAAATGGCGCAGATGTTCCAACTCCTTTAGCACAGTAGCCAGATCCTCTTCATCTTTTCTTGTTCTATCTAGGGTGGCATCTGTGATAGACATCCCTATGCCGATAATCTCGGACATCATAGCGTGCTCTATGTTGATCAATTTTTCCTCTATGGTGATGAGGATCGAACTGTCCAACATAAGCCTCCTCTTCTTAGTTGTTCTATTCATGATGGCTTTCCTCTTTTGGTCGTAGGTGATTGCTTGTATATCGACGACCTCATAAACAGGTTAGGGGATTTCTTGTTCTCCCCAAGTTATAGTATTTCCCAGGCTCCCAACTGTGTATATTTGTTCTAGGATGGGTTCCTGAAACTTTTATATATGTCCTGATGGCTCAACTTCTGGTTGTTGCTCATCGGCTAGTAAGGTATCGACCAAAACTGAGGAACCAAGGGTAGGATCAGTACTTACTTGATAATCGGTTGTTGAAACGTCGATTTCCTATTGATCCTAGATCATCCCTTGAGTTATCCATTCGGGTTCCTAGTACGTCGAGTGGCTCAATGTCTAAGGCACTTTCGACCTCATGCTCACTTTGCAGACGAATCTAAACTGGAGCATCATGACCTAGGGTAGATGCTTTCTTCGGTTCTTCTCTTATGTAATCTGCACTGGATTCACCAGGGACACCTTAGAAATCTCCTCATCATCGTATATGGTTATCAAGTCGAATCATGGATTCGGTACACTTGTTCCCCCTGATGTCCTTGCTATCTTAGGCTGGGTTGAAATTTCCCCTAGTGATCCGATCTATGGTGGTGGAACTTCAGGGTTTTATGACCTGGTGATTTCTTCAAGTTGCATCAGCTCTAGGTCGCTTGGTTCTCCTCAGCTTTTGATTGGGTCATCAACAAGAATCCTTGTCATTTCTATTAGATCAGGGTCATTTTTAAATTGATCAATGATTCTTTGTACCCCTTCTATAAAGAGTAATCCCCTTCTCTGTGTCGTTGTTGTCTCGACCACTCTAATTTCTTCCCTGGCTCTAAGGGCCTCTTGAGTCGAATGATATATTGTTTCCACCTGTTCATCCATGCTCATGGCCTTGAAATTGATCATATTTTGGTTATCCATTCTCTATACCACCTCGTCTCAGTCTTGGGTGCACTCTGTGAAAATTATGTCCTCAAACTTATCATGAGCATACGACCAACAAGATGATACCTGTGAAGCATGTTGGAGGACCAGGCCTTTAGGTTCATTCTTATGGAATCGGCCTGTCGGGAACCTGAATTTAAGTTGGCTCAACCCTTCTTGTTTGTCTTGAGAAGTATCCTTTACCAGATAAAAATCGACATAAAAACTATAGGGTATGAACACCTTCTTCTTGTCCTTGACTAATGTGGAATTATATCCCTACAGGATGATCTGATAACATATTTCTACCACAACGAGCCGATCTGGGACATGAGTGGGTAGGAGATGTGGTGCTCTGGTGGCCCCGAACACCCTGATATAGGTTGAGCGTTCATCTAAATACCAATGGCCTACCTTTGCCACCATTTTCTTGGTTGTTGTGGATAATCTTGGGCATTCCTTCTTAAAAATAATAGAATGAATATAGCCGATGAATTCATCATAGATGAGTGCGTAATATTTTTTGTACCTGTTATCCCATAGTATGTTGAAATAAACGTCGATCGGGAGCGTCGCAACATGCCAGCTTAAATTCATGTTGGCGAAGACATTCCTTGTGTAGATGACATCAAGTATATATGAGGCCATGTAGAAAGTGGGTGCCTCCCCTTCTTTCGATGTCGGAGCTTTCTATACACAAATGCTCAATTGTTTAGAAATTGTTTCTCCCCAGTTGAAGCTACTCCTGGAGATCACCATTGTGTATGCCAAAGGCATCCATGCTTCTGAAAACTTGGAGCAGTCCTTTTCTCCATATAATCGGTAGATGAGAGCCATCAAATATATGTATGGCTCCCTCAAGTTAATTTTACCATACCATCCATTTCTTCGGTTAGTGAACTTCTTGTCCTCCTTCCACCATGAGGCCATCAATCAATTGGTGTCATGGAATTCATAGAACTTCACCACGAAGTCCGTGTTTAGTCATTCCTCTGGGTCCATGAGATTGTAGTATTTCTGAACTTCTTTCAGGAGGAAAACTATGACACATCTTCCATTCTCATCATTGATCAATCACTTATGCCCATCTGTATGGAAGATTAGCCATTTCAGAACATCTATACAAGGGAAAATTGGGGTTCTTCTTGCCACCATGTGTAAATACGACCGTCGGATGTTCGGGAACACCTAGTCATCGAGTGCCCTTACGTCCAGGTTGTTGTGTGGGATATACTCTGGATACTCCTCTCAGTTGATTCTATTTAAAAGGTCCCCCCACTGTGGGAGCACTACTTTGGATCTGGTACCTGCCTCTGTGTCACTGAAATCCGGAGGCTAGAAAAAAGCTTTCTTTGTTGATGATTTAATGGAAGGCTCTGCCCTGGGAGCCTACTCCAACTGCCTTACGGTCCCCAGAGAAGAACCTTCACCTGTTTCAGCTTCTTTCAGCTTGGGTGCTCTTGGCGAGCGCCTGGTGGTTGGCTTTCTCAGCGGCATATTACCTGCAGCAAGAACATAGTTTAGAGACTGTGCAAGAAAAATGGATGCATATATATAAATTACAACCAACGAATTGACAAACTTGACCACATACCTTTGCAACTTTTTAAAACTGTTTTTGATAATTTGAGGGCCAGTACAGCCTCGAGACCCTTGCTTTTCTCTTTCTGATGCTCTAGAATTCAAACTTATGCGCAGAATTAATTTGTCCAAAAACGTTCTAGAGATTTAAATAGGGGTGAACTTACCTTGTCGCATTAGCCATTTAATTCAGTTAATTTCATTAAATCTTCCGCCAAATCTTCAAATATATTTGAAATTAAATTCATCGCGGGTTGACGGCGCAGGCACGTGTTGTAATGGGGTCTATCAGTGATTTCAATTTTTTGTTTTTTAATCGGTGCACGGCGTAGAAAAAAATGTGGGATCAAGCATTAACTGGTCATCTTAAGTCGAATTTCAGAGGAAATGAGAAGAAAAGAAGGCCAGATTTCAAGGGAGGATGAAGTCTTTTGGTGATGTGTTCTAAGGTATGTTATTTTCAGGTCATCTTACCATTTTTTCTATACCTTTTTTTCTAGAATGATTCATATGGTGATATTGTTATGGTATTGAGAAGACATATCAAGGTACCTCTGGTAAAAATTTCAGCTCTTGATTCGCTATAATTATGGAGATACACTATGTGGATGATAGGGTTTGTGACCAGTCCTGAAGCTAGTCAATAAACAAGAGTTCCGGGTAAAACGGTCATAACTTCTTCATAGAGAATCCAAATGAAGTGGGATGAATTTCATTGGAAAGAGTACGGACTGTAGTTTCGTTTATGCAAGTTTCAGAATCGTATGTTAATTATTGAGTGCAGGGAATTCTATGCAAGTTCACTCTTCTGAATAGACCAGAATTGAATAAAGTCTACCATTCTTTCTATAACCTCTTTTTGGGGAGGATTTAAGGAGTGAAAATTGGAGGCGTTTCAGAGAATACATTGAGTAATATTATCTATAGGATCATATTACTCCAAGAATTGAAGAATTGAAGAAATTGAAGAAGTCTCAGGAAGCATTATCAGGTTCTATGTGATGATTGGTTGATGGTAATTATTTAATGTAAAGTTTTATTATCTCTCATATATTCTTGGGTGGAAGGAAGGGGAAAGGATGAAGAGTTAAACTCTCTCTTGATATTGGAGGATTTTATCTTCCTCTTGGAGGTTTATTGTAATTCCCATAAATATATATATCTAAACATCGTTATCCTCATAAGCAATTATTTCTTAACTAAGACAATATCTATTCAGCATAATATTGATCTTCATACCAGCGACTTCAGTAATTTAGATTCATCAAAGATTAACGAATTCATAGCAGAATAAAATAAATTCATAATTTAACAGGTTACCTAGTTTTGATGCTAATTTCCGTTTCTAGCTGCCTTGCTGCTACTCTCCTGCTACCTGCTACACAGTCCAGTCCTGTTGCAAACACAGAAAAATAATTGCCCAAAACTATTGTCCACTCTGCCAACTAGGAAAATGACCTAGCTCCAGGATATCTACGGATATCCTGGCCCTCCGAGCCCAAAACCTCTAGCAACTCGGTGCCTGCCTGATCAATATGTCACAACCAGCAAAT
>JZKD02S0636768.1:164819-174838 GCA_000966675.3 Picea glauca | reverse complement strand
TGGTGTATTGGTGTAACTCTTATACTATTGTTCATTGCTCATTAGATATAGTTGAATGGTTTAAGTATAAGTTGAAAAAGGTTTTAAATTGTACTTGATATTGATTCACCCCCCTTTCAGTATCAACACCACCTTCTTTCGATGTCGATGGGGACCGACACTCGACGACTGTTGTAACTGTGTGGTCAGTTTACTTGCTTGAATTTTTTCGACACCGAACCTGGGTGTGTTAGGTGCAATGTTAGTTGTTGATTCTTAATTTGGGTGTCAAGTTCTTTTATACATGAGGTTTCAAAATTTCAAACAAACCTGACTTGATGATAAGATTCATGAAAACAGAACAGAGATAAACCATTTCCCAAAGTAAAATCGATTTAGACAATGAAGAAAACAAGTGGTACCCAAAAAGTGATAAAATTTCATAAGGCTTTTAGGGTGTGTTGAGTGCTCAAAAAATGGAGACTTACTGGGTGAAAGCAGAGTATATGTTCCTTCTTCGGGCTTAGCTAATGCAAAATATGGTGAATAGCGTAAGTGGTTTTGTTTTTCTTATATTAGAGTCTCTTTTATCCTTTCATTTGAAATTTCCCCGGTTTGTGAATCTGGGCCTACATGTGGGGTTTCGACCTTTATTCCACCTCTGTTCCCTTTAACCATGAACCACGCCCCATTTTGACAAGAGTTGAGTAAATCATTCACTGGCACCAGGCCTTTTAGTTATCATCATTCACTTGTTGCGGTGTTGCTCCGCTTCCAGCGAGCGTCCATAGCCTTAGTGGAGTCACCCTGACATCACAGAACTTGCTCTACTGTCAGTGAACATCCATAGCCGTGGAGGATTTATTTTCATACCCTATCCTACTTTGCACTCATTTGATATAATTGATTTATTTTCGGTAGAGATGCCATGAACGAGTGGGAGAGGAGGACATCTGTTATATGCAAGATGAGATGGTTAAGGTGAAATTTTATAGCTCTGTATTGAGGTACACGTGGTCCTTTCCATCTTGCCATCTTTCCCTTTAGTTTTTACCAGACCACTAGGCGGACACTTCATCACTTTCCAAGGTTGTTTATTTGCAAAGGTTAGATACATAACTCATTTAAGACAACAACAATTCACCCAGTGTTTCTCGTGTTGTATGTAAGAATGAGTAAGGAATAGATTTTTCTATACTGTATGAATTAAGGTCAACCAATGCCTTGTGGAATGCAAATTCAAAGCGCAAAAATACTACAAAAAATAAAATAGAAATAAAGGACTCTGCAATCAACCTACCTAAAAAATAAAATATCATGAAAACACACACACACGCATTTGTTTTTTAACAGAAATATTGTTTTAGGGCTTGGCCATTCACCGGGAGGGCATTAGGTTCCCCCCTAAAATTTTGCAATCGATACGTGCCTGCCCCAAGTTTCTCGGCCACCTGAAAAGGCATGATCCATAGATTCCGAAACTTCAAATGCTTTCCCCTTCGACTCATTCGCTCTGTCCCATTTCAGGACTAAGTCTCCTACTTCAAAAATTTTCTCTTTGGCCTTATGCTTGCCAAACCACCTTTTAACTATCTGTTGATGAGCTATTAACTTTGATTTTTATTTCTCCCTTTCTTCTTCCAGCATGAGGAGGGTATAAATTCTTTGTTGAATAATCGATGATGGTTTTCCTCTAGAACCCTGAGCAAGCTGAAGAGATGGAAGATATATCTCGTTCAGGAGAATGGATTCTTGTTCATATACCATAAAGTATGGGAAATTTCCTATAGCTTCCTTGGGTGTTACTCTATCTGCCCATAATTCATTATGAAGTGAACTATGCCAATTCATCTAATTGTCTGCAATTGTTTTCTTCAATATCCTCACTAGGTTCTTATTGGTTGATTCTGCCACTCCATTCCCCTGTGGATAGTAGTTTGCAGAGTATCTAATTATGATTCCTTTGTCTAGGGAAAACTCTGATAATAGGGTGGAATAAAATAAGTGGCATTATAAAAAACAAGAATGGAAGGCATACCGAACCTTGTGATCAGATGTTGTTCTATGAATTGGATTACCACCTTTTCGTTTACATGAGTCGGAGGGACAGCCTCTGCCCATTTCTTGAAATAGTCTATGGAAGTCAGTATGTATCTATGTTGTTTTGAATAACTTAGTGTAATATATCCTATGACATATAACCCCCATTGCTCGAATGGTTTGGAGATGGCCACAGGTTGGAGTGGGACAACTTCTCTTTTTTCCCTCCCTGTGCTCATTTGACAAGTTTTATAGTTTCTAGCATATGTGTGACCATATCTAAACATAGTAGGTCAATAATAGTCGGCTCTCAGTATCTTGTGAACGATGGTATTCCCTACAAAGTGTCCACTTGCAGGACCATCATGGATCTCCTTCATAACCTTGTCCGTGTCTTCACATTTGAGACATCTTAAAAGTACCCCATCATAATTAATGCGGAAGAGGACCGAATTTATGAGGTGATATTGTGTCGATTTTAGTCTGAGATCTATCCTTTCCCTAGGGTTTAGGTTTCATGGGCAAGTCACGTGATGCAGGAGATAAGTTAGTTTCCCATACCAAGACTCCTGCCCTGGGGGAACATATAAAACGCCACTACACCATAACGCCAATTCATTCTCCCACCCAGGGTCTTCATTTACTTGGTCATGGGCTTCAACGACCAATTTACACAATCCTTGTCCTTTAACCAGTTTGGTAGATTTTATATCTAGATCAAATTCTTGGACAATTGCCATTCATTTTCCTCTTCTTTCCCCCATCTCCTGTTGAGTGAATAGGGATCAAACTGCAAGATGAGGCACAATGATTTTGGTGTGGTTTTTTAGGATGTAAGATTTGAAATTTTTTGTTGCCTTGTACACTGCATAAGTTTTTTTTTCTATAGTAGGGTAATTTAGTTCGCCCCTTTGGAGATTATTTCTCATAAATGAGATCGACGCCTTATTGTTTTCATCATCCTTTTGAGTCAATACTACAGCTAACGATTGGTCGGAGGCAAAAGTATAGAGGAAAAAATATCTTCTAAAGTTGGGACTTTGCAACACTGGAGCTTGAGATATTGCAACCTTAATATTGTTGAAAGCACTTTTTCGTTCGTCATCCCACTTAAATTCAACATCTTTGCGCATCATTTTTTGTAAGGGTTTTATAGTTTCATCGAAATCGGGGGTGAACTTCCTCACAAAATTGATTTTCCCAAAGAAGGATTGCATAGCCTTTCTTTTGTGGGGTAAGGGAAGATGAGTTATTGCCTTAATTCATTCTGGGTCAATGTGAATTCATGCTTGAGATATAATATGACCCAGTAGTTTCCCTTCCTTGACACCAAAGATAGTTTTCTTAGGGTTTAACGATATACCATATTTCCTACACCTTTCAAAAATATGGGTTAGGTGTTGGATGTGATCTTCTCTATTCTTTGAATACACAGTCACGTCATCCAAATAAGCTACTACACATTTGTTGATTAGTCCCTGAAAATCTACATCCATGGACCTTTGGAATGTTTTGCTCTGCATTGATTAACCCAAAGGGTATGTGTTTATAAGAAAAGGTTCCCCACTTGGTTCAGAAGGTATTTTTCAATCGGTCTTCCTCTGAAACTAGAACTTGGTTGTAACCTGAAAAACTGTCCAGTAGGGAGAAAATCTCAGAACCAGACACAGTCTGCAAGAGTTGCTCCATCGGTGGGACTGGGTAGTTGTCCTTTTCTGATGCTTTGTTAAGGTTTATGAAATCCACACATAGACGAATCTCCCCATAATTTTTCCTGACAAGAACCAAATTTTCTACCCAGGCAGAGTGTCTAACCTGAAAGATAATTTTAGCATCTATTAATTTCTTTAACTCCTGACACATGAGGGGTTCTAGAGATGGGTGGTACTTCTAGAGATTCTTTTGGAAGGGTTTTACTTCGAGTTTTAACGGGATTGTGTGTTGAATGATAAGAGTGTCATAAGTCTTCAGATCTCTGTAGGACCACGCAAAAACATCTTGATATTCTCTGAAAAGTTTGAGATAGGCATTCCTTTCTTCTTTAGATATTGCCTTGCCAAGATTTATATTCTTAGGGTTCTTTGGGGTTCCTAGATATATAGTCTCATACATGGGACAGTAACTCCCTATCTTTTTGTTTTTTGACCCTCTAAATCTTTCCCTTAAGTCAAAGAGGTTCTCTAAATTGCCTACCCCTTTAGGTATCGTGTGAAATATTAGTTTGTCAGTTGAGTGATATGTTTTCCTTCTTTGTTCATGGGGATCGGTTTCTACTAGTTTCCCTTGGAATATTTCATCATCAATAGCCAGGTCTTTAAATTTTTCCTGATTGGTTAAGAAGTTTATTGTTTGTTCATCCCCTTCAAAGACCTTCCAATTAGAAATATTGTTGGGAACTAATGGTTTGTAGAGTAGCTCCATAGTGAACCAGGAGGCTTCATAGTCTTCTAAAGGGGATAGCCTCGAGGCAGCACTGGCCAAGGAATCATCAAGAGTATTCTTTGTTCTGGGGATCGTTGTAATGTTGAAGGCTTCAAAATGATTTATTGTCCTGTGCACTTCCTATTGATAATTCCTCAGGTGGGGAGAGATGCAGTGTACAGTGTTCTTTACTTGCCTAATGATGATTTCAGAGTCTCTGAAAACCTTTAATTCTTTAACGTTTAAGTATATGGATTTCTTTATCCCTTGCACTAAAGATTCATACTCGGCAGTGTTATTAGTGCATTCAAATTCTAGTCTGCAGGACATGAAATTTTGTTTCCCCTTCGGATCAATGAGGATACAACCCGCTCCTGACCCTTCTTGTGATTTATACCCTACTTGCGAACAAGAATCATCAGCTTTTCCATGCTTACTAACTTCTTCCTCTCCACCTATTTTCTCTGTGGTTTCCAACAGAGGTCCTTGACAAAAGAGGGTTTCTTTCGCTGTTGTCGGTACATTTTCTTGAAAATTCATTTTGGAGTTTTGAGTAAGAGGAACATCAGTGAGAGAGGGGATAAATTACCGAAACCGGAATCACAGGAGTATTTGCCTAGCACGGGGAAATTTATCGAAGAGGGTTCATTGAGGGCTTCTAAATTGGTGACAATATGTTTGAGATACCTTTCCTTATCGATCCTAATCATGTTTGTGTTTCCTTTTAATGGAAACCAAAGGTGATTCTAGTCTGTGCTAAACTATCCATTCAACTTCTCGGACCAATCTCGACTAAGTAGAAGTCCATAAGATTTTTGTATATGTACTACAATGATGTCAATTACTTGAATAAATTTTGGGTGTGTCGCCATTCTGATCATGACATACTTGAGTTCTCCCATAACTTTCACCTGGGTTATTTCCAGTTGTATCACATTTTATCACTTTTAATAGTTTCTGCGTTTAATTTCTTGCAGATAGATAATGTCATAACATTATAGGATTCCCTTGAGTCAACTAAACAATTATGGAGGTTTATGTTGAAAACTTCAAATGTCGAGAGGAACAGTGGGACAAAAGGATTTCCTTTTTTATCTTCAGAGAAAGCATTTACAATTGGTTTATTTCTTAGATCCGTGGGGGATGGATTTTCTCCTTGGTCAGTGCTTGTTATAGGAGTTTCTATTGAATTCAAGGCTTGTAACATAAAGTCCTTTTTCTTGGGAATTATACACATGTCCATGACTGATACATTTGCTTTTAATCTTTTTAAATCTTTTACTATGTTGTAGTATAGCTTGGGTGATTCTCGTGTATGGATGTTTATAGGATTTCTTTGGAAGACAAAAGGTGATTTTGGGTGATCAGATGTTTGTTTTCCTCTTGAATTTTTGGAAATGGTAGGGTCGTTTGAGACCGGCTGACCTCTACTTCACGTTTTCACAGCCAAGACCTCAGCGGGTGGTTCTTGAACCTCAAATATATCATCAGAAGACATTGGTAAGTCAGGATCCCACAACAACATGGTTGTTTATTCCGGAGGGTCAATTTCTTCATGATCGACAATATTCACCATTGATTCACTTGATTTTTCGGTAAGGGAAACTTCATCCAGGAACCGATTGGCCATAAAATTCATGGCATGCACCCATTGTGGACAGTGTCTTTCGGAATTTTTCTCTTGATGATACGTACAAAAAGATTCGGATGCTACATTTCCCAGGTTGATGTTTAAGTTGGTTGGGGGAGGTTCAATTGCTTTGAATGGTGGTTTTCTTTTTAAAAAAGGTTTATAGGGCCTTTGGCTTTGGTTTCCTTCCCCTGCACTCATTTTCATGTCTACGATTTAATTTGGAAACTTCTTTATCATCCCTTGTAGGTCTTTTATGTCTCCACTTCCATTTTCAGGACCTTGTTATATTTGTTTCCTTGGGGGTCTGGTCAACAAGAGTCCTCTCTTGGGTGGAGGTTGAGCTTCCTTCTTAACTAATGAGACCTGGCCCTCTTTACATCCCTTCATTTGGAATTCAATTATTTTGGCTTCCTCGAATTTTTCAGCTAGGGTATGCTTAGAAACCCTTTTGAAAAACATGGAAATAGAAGCAGGGAGAGCATTAGCATATACTTCGATTTGCAACTCCTAAGTGGGTTTAGCTTCGGGTTGGAATTTTTTCAGGATAGTGGTGAATCGTTGATTGAAGTCTTTAACCTTTTCTTTTGAACTCATGGTAGTGGCGAACAACTCATCCATCAAAGCTCCTATAGTGGTTTCTTCTACAAATTTGTCTAAAAAATATTTTTGAAACTTCGTCCAACTAGATATGGACCCTACAGGCAATTTAAAATACCACGTGGAGGCTGAATTCTCAAAGGTATAGAGGAAAATCCTGCATACTATGTCTTCATTTTCGACATTCATTAGTCTAATAGCTAGTATGAACTTTTTGATATGGTCTTCAGGCAATCCTGAGGTTTCAGGGTCAAATTTAGGGAGTAACTTTTCTGTATGTCAGGGGAGGTTTTGTACTCATCCGAGGATTGCCAAAGCATCTCTGGCCAACTGAGGTCGATTTTTCTGAGGTGGGTTTCCCCTTTCTTCGTTATGATCATTTTTATCCTCCATTTCATCTGAATCCGAGGCTGAGCAATCTGAGTTAAACCCTTCCTCGTTAGATTAATCAAAATCGTCGGGCTCAGAGTAGTTACCAGCTAGTGTTTCGGGTATTAGATTGAGGGGTTGTTCGATATTGATGAGGGATAAATCTATTAGGCCTTCTACTGTGTGAAAAACAACCTGGTTGGGGGTGTCGACCATTGGTTTTCTTACCTATTTTCTACGAGGAAGTAACGGAGCTAAGGGTAATGATCCAATTTTTCAGGTGTAATCTCTTGTGATTCTTTTGAACTGGTTCAACTCCTCGTGGGTAAGAGAGTAAGGTATTTCAAGGAATAAATGTTCTTCCTCTTACTAGGGTGAGTTACTCATTTCAAGAGTACTCAGTGTATGTGGTTTGCCTTGAGAATGAATAGCCATGCATGTGGTTTGTTTTGAATCTATAGGTTGTGTGAAACATTATATCGGAAATATTATTATCCATTCATTCATCAGGCCCTCATTCTAGCACTAATTCTGTTGAGGGGTCTTAATTCCCTTTAACTCAATAGCAGGAACCAAACCCGCCACCGAGGCACAATTAGACTCTGCATCATTTTATAGTGGAATGTTTCTCCAGATCTGTCGATCCAACCAAACAATCGATGGGCTTCACGTAGTGATTGACATGATATCTTCTTATGAAAGTTCCTCCTTCAGTTTAAACGTTCTCTTTTTGTATTTTCTTTTATTAGATGGGTTTGAGAAAAAGATGTGTGTTGGTATAAACCAGCTGGGCAAAAGGGGAAATCTTAACTATTGAAGAGGGATGAGCTTGGGATAATCCTTGTGCTCAAGAATGCAGACAAATATTTTCACACCTGTGACAAGCCTAGTAATAATACATCAACTTATTGGTATTTCAATTATTGACTAAGATACAATTATTGAAAGAAAACATACATCCAATAAAATGATGGAAAGAAAAATAGTTTCCTTAGCTCTAATCATTAATCACACATTAACACAACAATTTGCTTTCCATCATTAAGAACAAGAACTACAAAAATATTGAATCAACTAACTTATCAATAGATTTAGAAACGCTTACTCATTACAACATCCATTCATAAAATAAAGTCGGAAGTAATTCCTCCTCGCATCCAATCACACATGCCTTTGATGAAAAACAAAATTTTGTCTCCAGTCCTAAACAAGACTTCTCAATTAAGGTAGTTTGAAAATAGTTCTTTACAATTCCAAAAATTAGGGTCTTTGCAAAAACCATCGACCCTTTATAAAAGGTCGATCCTCTTATTTATAATGATTCATTAACTAAAAATAACTATCAAAAGTGTAAGCTAAGTAAAACAAAACATCACCACATGGCGCTTCCATATCTCTGTCTTCTAAGAGTCATCAAATGGTTTCACTGAAGTGGATGACTCTTCTCATACTCTGACCATTTGACGAATATTTCTTCGCATGTGTTGGCATACAGGAATCTGTGTTGGTCCATCGGGGTTGAAAGGATTTATTTTACTTCTAATGCATGTGCCCGATACTTAACTATTTTGACACTTAATTGTTGTAATATTGTTCGAGCCTTGATCGGGTTCTCCATGAACTGTTGTACTTGACCTAGTGCCATGCTTGCCACCTTTTATATCTATACAGTCCATTTCGAGTCTTATTTTGCATGTCATTTGACTATGCCATGAAAGCCGACAAAGTCATTGGGTGAGCCGAATTCTGGCAGACCAATGTCTTTCATCTCCCGATTAATCTTGACCCAACTCCTTTCGCAATCAACCCATTTTTCATGAATCTCCCGCTGAGGTTCCTGGGCCATTTTCACCTAGTATTCAGTTGCCTTCCTTGTCCTATCTATGTTGTTATCCCTTAGCACCTGAATATTGTGTTCTTTGACGTCTCAACCCTTTTGCACCGCGTTGATGTAATCAATTCTTTCCACTACTTGGTGGGCCTTCTCGTACCATTTTTCCATGTCTTTGCAGGTCGCTAGCACCATTAGGGTGTCTTCTTGGAAGTCAGTTATCCCTGTAGTGAAAAGGTGTCATTCATTCGTGAATTTTTCATAGGCGTCTTGGAACTCACTTCTCAAAAACATCATGGCTTGTGTGGAGTCCTGATAGTATTTCTCCAAATGGCGCAGATGCTCCAACTCCTTTAGCACAGTGGCCAACTCCTATTCATATTTTCTTTCTCTATCCAAGGTGGAATATATGATATCCATCCCTGTGATGATAAGCTCAGACATCTTAGCGTCCTCTGTGATGATCAATTTTTCCTCTGTGGTGATGAGGATCGAACTTTCCAACGTAAGCCTCCTCTTCTTAGTTGTTCTCTTCATGATGGATTTCCTCTTTCGTTCGTAGGCAATTTCTTGTATATCGGAAACCTCATCAACAGGTTTGGGGATTTGTTTTTCTCCCCAAGTTAGAGTATTTCCCAGGCTCCCAGTTGTGTATATATGTTCTAGGATGGATTCTTTAACCTTTTAT
This sequence comes from Picea glauca, assembly GCA_000966675.3. Classification (NCBI taxonomy): domain Eukaryota; kingdom Viridiplantae; phylum Streptophyta; class Pinopsida; order Pinales; family Pinaceae; genus Picea; species Picea glauca. The sequence continues at coordinate 165,280 of JZKD02S0636768.1, read as the reverse complement.
ATTTTCCCTGATGGATCAACTTTTGGTTGTTGCTCATCGGTTGGTAAGGTATCGGGCAAAACTGAGGAACCAGGGGCAGGTTTAGTACTTACTTGATAATCGGTTGTTGAAACACCAATTTCCTGTTGTGGAATTTTTTCTTCATGTCCTCCCGATCCTATCTCATCCCTCGAGCTATCCATTGGGGTTCTATTAAGTACCAATACTGAATACAAAAACACCAAAATAGATATAGAGGAACAATATAGAAAATCTTCTTTATTATAGAAACCCTTGAGGTAGGGCAACACCATACAATGGATCCTATTATGGAAGGGATCCTCTCCTGTTCACTTGCCTCTTCGAGGGGGGCATCCTCCTATTGAGATTCAGCTCCAAATACAATACTTCTTTTCATGTCTCATTACATTGCTTGAACCCCTTTATATAGTGCTATCATCTCCTAAGAACATTCTAGAGGA
>JZKD02S0636768.1:121253-139636 GCA_000966675.3 Picea glauca | reverse complement strand
TTTGAAGAATGCTGCAGATTCATTGACAAAGTCTGTGAGCACAGAAAAGTTCTCTTGGTGTAGAGTAACAATGGGCATTGCTGCCCTGGATTGTTGACTTTATAATCCCCTGGACTCCTGGATGCAAAGAAAACAACAAGTGGGAGAATGTTGGGTATGTGTTATATTCTTTGCATGTGTGTGTGTGTGTGAGTGCGTCAGATACGATGATTGCGTCTGACGATCCCTTCACCTAGGGCTCTACCGTGTGCGTCGGGCGCTTTCCTAGGGGGGTCCCAGGGGGGGCAGGTATGCCCCCCCCTGGTTACGTGGAGCGTTCGGTAGCGGGCGGTAGCCCGGGGGCCGATGGGGTTCGGGGCAATGTCCCGAGTACGCACAACGTTCGGCACCGGGCAGTAGCCCGAGGCCGAGGGGTTCGGGGCAACGCCTCGAAATTTTTTTTGGGGCAGTTTTTGCTATTTTTAGCTGATTTGTAAATTAATCCCGGATTAAGGTATTAGGGTTTTGGTATCTATGGAATACCTAAAAAAATTGTATATATTGTATGGCAAATGGTGAAATTCGATATAATGAAAAAGAAAGGTTTTCCCGGTTGAGGGTTTCCGGTAAAGATCTCTATGTATTCTGTGTATGAGCCATTGATTAATTTTTGTATTGCTTAAGAATATATATGAATTGTTTTACTTCACAGGTTTAAAAATTACATACCTCAAGGAAGATCAACAGTTGTGACAAAGGTATGCCTGTTACATCTCAAGTCTAGGTGGTATGATTTGTTGGCTATTATCAAGCAGTTTGTTACATGCGAGGGTAGATATGGCCTAGTTTTCCTATACCACCTATGGATTCTCATGAGTTTCATATATTTTCCCTTAAATATGCCACATTTCCTCCTTCATATTTTATATAAAATGGCTAAACGTTTCAAGAGGGAGAAATCCGACTCTAGCCTCTTCCACCATTGTTTAATTAAAATTATTGTGATTCATTAGTTGAGGTTGAGTGGCGATTGTTGGGACGCTTTCTTGTTGAGGAATGGTTTTGACAGTCCTGAAATAGGACAAGTTGATAAAACCATTGTTACAGAAACCCTTGTCGGGCCTGTCGTTCCCCCTCCTATGCTCTTACCCTCTGTTGAACCCTCAACCTACCCGAACGCTACCCAACTCGACACCCTTCCTGACTCATGTCCAAAAGACGGTGGTAATCCTGTTAAGAGGTCTGCAAATAAAATGGGTAAATTTACAGTGATATCAATTGCAAGGGTTAAAAGGTCACGCACTGGGTTTCACGGTGTGCTCGTAACAAACCAAAAGAAAATGTAGATCAGAAACCAATCCTGTTAAGTGAAGATTCTGATTCTGAAATCGAACGGTTTCTCACCGAGGAGTATCCATACTCACATGGCCTTTGTTCAGTCAAGCCCTATGAATATGTGACGAACCTCCCACCATATCTTAAAGATGACCCTAACTACCCCGAGATCAAACTTGATAGAGGAACTGATGGTCAATTCAGAAGTTCCTCACCTGTAATTACACGGCCTGATCAACCACAGTGAAATGAATGCAAGTCGTGGCTCGACCGATATTATACAGACGTCCCTTTGCTCCAATCCCGAATCAAGTCCTTGGAGGACCAAGTAAATGTGCTAACCAAAGAAAACGAGAGGTTTCTAGCTAATGATAAAATGTAGAAGACCACAGGCTCTGTTGTTTTCAAAAATGTAGAGGCGGCCACTGCCATTGTCAATTCAAAAATAACTTGATCAAATCGAATCCCTGAAACCGAGGTATGCTATTTCAAGAATGATTTTAAAATGATTTTGTTTGTGTTGAATTAGCATATAGGATTTGTTGGCTCAAATCACATCCATTTCTGTTTTGATTGAATGAAAAAACATGATTTTATTTATAATAATAACTAGCTACAGAATCGTGAGATTATGTAGCTAGTTATGAAAATTTGAATTGTTTTGATTTTACAACTAAAATACAATCTGAAAATCATGTATTCTTGTGCATTGACAGGTACACATGAATTTTAAAGGAGATTGGATCGACTGTGGAATCTTTGAACATGCTTTTTCTTTACATAGTTTTGGATTAGGCTGTTAGTTTTAGATAGAAATAGGAATTTGGGAGATTGTATTCCCATAATTTTTGCAACAGCTTTGATAATTTCCACGAGGAATGTTTTGATCATGTGGCAATTATATATGTATTATTTTTGTAAACAAAGGCATCGCTGCTTGGGAGCAGAAACTATGGATTTTTTATTATCAGACTTGAATGAAAGTGGATATTTGCACAGCTTTAGCTTCAACATATCATATTTTTGTTCAAGTTTTGTTCATTTCAATTTGTAATCAAATTTTTGACTACTTTAGATATCATAATTTGTTACAGGTTGATGTGATGCGATTTAAATAGTGTCCATATTTCATGTCTCTCATTTTATATACAGCAATTGATTTGTTTACATTTGATGATTTGAAGGTTGATCTTCTCTATCTAATGAACAGTTATATACAAATTGTCATACTCAGATTTATGTTAATATGATCGTTTGTCAAATGATAAATTGTTGTTGCTACATATCTTATTTGTTTTGTCATTAGTATTCAAAGCATTACTGCTTCACGTTTACGAGAAGCATTGGAAAAATTTGGTGTGGGTTGGCCTCATCAAACAACAAAGGTAGATGCTACGCACATGACACATATGGATATGTGATTACAGGTTAGTTTTATAGTAGCATTCTATTAGTTAATTAATATAAGAATTTGTCGTAGTTTAGATACACAGTACATATTGTTATTCTTGTTTCTCAGCTAGATAGCTGCCATTTCATTTCCTGTTGATAAAAGTTATAAAAAATCAAAAATACTGAACAATAGCTTTGCTGTCAATTCATATATAATTTTCCCAGGTTTTCCATAAAAAATTTTCATTTTGTGAATACTGTACATATAATAGAAATATAAATATATCGATGCACTGTATATTTAATAAGTAGAACTATTATTCTGTTAGTTAGTAAAACTGTAAATATATATTAGATTTGTATATAGTTTGCAGCAGTTGTTTTTCACTTAGTTAGTTTCTTTAGTTTAGTTTTTTTTTTCTTTCCTAGGACTTAGATCGGCCAACGGAACCGCTAAACCCATCGGAGTGGATTAATCCAAACAGCTTGGGTTATTTAGACAACCCCGGACCGGATTCACTCCTCCAGTTGACGAGCGGTCAATTTCGCCCATCAACATTGTCATCATGTTGATTTCATCTTCGATTTCATATCTCAGACCATTAATATACCTGGAAACCTTTTCATCATATTTCTCTCACTGTCCAACCCTTATGTTCAGCTTGTAAAACTCCTATGTGTATTCTTTTACTGTTATTCCTTTCTGTATCAGATTTTGTAACTTCCTAAACAGATTTATCTGATAGTCCTTGGGTATGAATTTATCCTTCAGCTTGGCTACCATTCTTTCCTAATTATTGATCTTTTTTTTTCCTTTGCATCTTTTGTCATCCTGCGGTTCATCCCACGATAGTGTTGCAAGTCCTTTTAATCTGGTGACAACATATTTCACCTTCTTATCCTCATCGACGTCTTCATAGTCAAAGTACTTTTCCATTGATCTTATCCAATCCAACAATTCTTCAGAATCTAAGTTTTCTTCATACATCGGGATGTCTATATTCGCTCTAGCTCCCAATTTGACAACATCTTTCAACAAGTGTTCTTCTATAGCATCTTCTCCTATAGATTCTTCAACTTCCATTTCTTCGCTCTCTGCATCACTGATGTCTCCAACATGAGGTGCTCTCCTTTGTGATGTCTCCATAGCATCTAATCTTGCGCGGAGTTCTCTCATCTTCCTTTCCACAACTCAATTTTCTACAGGTGGCTCTGCACGTCTTTTAGGTGACATGGTGCTGAACTTTCTCCTTCACATGGAGCTTTAAAAGAAAAAATTTCCTTCTGATACCACTTGATGATATCATACTACCTCTTCTTGCCTACAGAAATTAATTTTGTGGCTCTGATACCACTTGATGCAAACCCCCCTTCTCTCCTCGGGGTTACGCGACCTCTTGGTCAAGGATATTCAATATATTGAGCCAAATCATCTCTTTGGGCCTCTGTTAGACCCTGGAATTAGTTTAAACAACCCCCTCCCCCTCTTTTGTTACCACACAGGTTCAATTCACCCATGACCCTATTCTATGGAGCTTTTTGTAACACTAAATGGAAAGCACTAGCTCCTCTGCTAGGCTCTTCTTCAATATGCCCACAAGATATAACCTCAGTCCAACCCCCTTCGTGACTTTGGTATTTGTATGTTTTGGATGCAGCTGATTCATTTTTACCCGAACTATGAACCGACAAAATCGCTCGGATCCAGATCAACGGTTCACGCTCCCTCTGACAGCCAACAACTGTGATCTACTTCGAGACTTCGGCTTCAGAATTTCCAAATGTTTCAACACCCTTTTCCCCTGAAGTAACATTTACCCAAATCTATGGATCGAATGCCACGTGCTCGCCTTGATCAACAGTCGAGATTGTCCTTCGTTCCCACTTTGGGTGACTTGCAATCAATGCTCCACTTTCTCCTCGCTCTTCCCCAAATTCCACTATCTGGTGATGTGTGTCCTTCCCAGATCGATGGTCACGATGGACTTCGCTAATTAGAGCTTCGGTATTTTTACACACTCTGCCCTCGCTTTCCTCCGAAGTACTCTTATGCCGAAACACATGGATCTATGTCACGTGAACTCCTAGATTTGACGGTCCATATCTCTTTAGCCTTCTCGACTTCGTGAAAATTGAATTTTTCTCCACGCAAATCTTCTAGAGATCTACCTTCTAAAATATCTAATCCAATGTCACATATCTTCCCTAATGTCAATGGCTAGGATTCACTTCACTCTTTGGGACTTCGGCGATCTCGCTCCTTAAACACTTTCAAACCTCCAAACACGAAGTTCTGAAGGGCTCTAAAGACTATCCTCCTTGCAACTCTCCTAGATCTCACGGTCTGGAAAGATCATGATCCCTCCGAACGGATCTCACTCATTAATTAGTATTTTCATTGGGATCCTCCTTACTGAAGAACTTTCATCCACTATCTCTTCTGAGCTTGTTCCTCCTCGAACACTTTAACTCCTCAGAATGACTTCTTTGATACTTAGCCAAATATTGACCATGTGCACACCTTACAAACATGTCTCTTTCAACTTAACCTCTTCGTGGGAGACTGTGCACTCCTTGCAACAGTTCTTCACACTACTCAATTACTCCTTCTAAAAAATACAACTCTGAGTGTGGTTTTTCCTACGCACACCTTGCGAGGTCTTCTGCACTCTTTGCAAATAAAACTTCAAGTTATCTCTCCTGAACTTCTGAATCACAACAGACTTTGTCAACGCACACCTTGTGGACACTATGCAATCCTTGCAAATAAAAGCTTCATGTTATCTCTTCTAAGCTCCTGAGTCAAAATAGACTCTGTCAATGCACACCTTGAAGACACTATGCACTCTTTGCACTTGCTTGTAGAAGAGAAACAATTGAAACTTATCTAATCCTCACATATTCATACATTCAACCATGTAAATGCATTCATAACATAAGAACAAGTAATAACAGAGAATTTCAATTTAATAGAAAGCCCACCATTCATTCATTCAAATAGACACAGTAATAGCAACACCAAACATTTGGATCAACACTTCACTATTTTATTCATTCAAATGATATGTACATGGGCTCATACAACTATGATAAGATTCCATAGCTCAACAACAACAACTTCAAATAACTTTTAGTAGCCTCATTTGGGCATACAATACATTTATTTATAAAAAACGAGCAAATAGAACTTTTCCCTCCGACTACCTTAGTTGTATCCTATCAAATTAAAAGATTTCAACTACTAAGTATTATTACAATAAATGATCGGTACATAAAGATAAGAGTGAATTCTTTAGATCTATACTGCTATTAATTACATTAAAGAAAATACAATCCCCATTGATCTCAAGCGATGGTTCAGCCTCTTAACATTTAAGAAGTTCTTTAATTTCAATCTTTTTAGATATTACGTGACATGTCATCTTTCAAATTTAAAAATCATTTCAAAATGCACGCTAGGGCGTTGAGTTGTCTTCCACTTGCACTTTGATGATGATGCTCCTACATCAAAAAATCATGTTATGTTTCCTCTATGTGATTTGTTTCTTCAAAAGTTAGCAAAAAACCACTCAAATCATAAAATTTCGTTGTGTTTAAATCTTTAGAGACCATAATACTGGTGGTGACCATATGAAATTTGGGTAGAACACTTCTTGAAATCTTCTCAATTAGATTTCTTTCTAGAATATATTCTGCTAATGACCTCATCTAATTAACAAGATCTTGCATTTTTGTGATTTAATCATGAATGGATTCATTACTATGCATATTTTCATTTTCAAAAAAATTCCTTAAAGTTTGCAATTTAGCTATAGCCACACCTTCACATATGTTCTTTAAAATATCTCATGCTTGCTTGGATGATTCTACAACACTGATTCTTGGAAATATAGATTCTTCAACTACACTCCCTATAAGAGAAAGAGCTTCATTATATTTATTAATAAGTTCCTTTAGAGATTTCTTGTCATCGTCACTCAAAGCTTTGAATTCGTCGACAGAAGGAATAACATATCCATCAATTACAAGTTCCCATAAATATTTAGTGATAAATATGGGTTGCATGCGTTTGCTCCAACAAAACTAATTTGTGCCAACAAGTTTAGGCAACACAATATTGTTTGTCGCCATCAAAGAAAAATAAAGAGAGATAGAGAGAAGGTGAAAAAAAAACAAAATGTGTCCCACTTCACCATGGGACAAGAAACAATTGTTCCAAAAATAGGGACTCAACCACCACCAATAAGTATCTTTTCTTAATTTTGATTACAACGAAGAATCATAATACTTGTGAAATTACAATCAAATAAGAGAAGAAAAGTTTCTATTGCACAGTATAATCCCTCTTACAATGTAAAAGTTTCAATCTTTGAATCAACCCTTTTCACACAAATTGAAATCCTCCACTCAATATTCCTCTTAATAAAATCATAACCTTTCAAAGAAAGATATTATAATCTTTCTAAATAAATTCAATTATTGAAAAATTACTAGCAAAACTCCCTCAATGCATTCTCTTTTAATAAGAGAAAAATGTAATATAACCCCTTTTTTACACCTTCTTACATTATTTGCGAGAATATATATATTACAAATAAAAAAATATTTTCTCACATCCACATTCTAACACAAATTACAATGCCTATAATTTTTGAAAGTACCTCTCATATGAATTAAAGTTATGTATAATGTCATCCTATTGGAAAATTCACGTTGCAACTTTGAAACTTGAAAATGATAAACACGTTGAGGATATATTATGACATGTATGAAATTCATTCACACTCATAAATGAAATGCATGCACACTCACCACACCAAGTTCTCCATACACCTCTTCCAAAAGAATATACACATTTCAAAGTTTCATACAGTCACACACACGTCTTCTCATTGCAAATTCCAATTAGCAACTCACCCTTATCACTGCCCTTGCACCAGAAAACAATATTTTATTTTTTTGTAGGCCACACACCATGTGTATTGCACCACTCAATGTAGATCGCACCACTCATATGCAGATCACACCACTCAATGTAAATTGCACCATGCAGTTTTCCATGTACCGTATGAAAGTCACACACTAATCAACAATATTACAGTTTCTTGGTAGTCGCACCACACACATTTTCCACATAGTTGTAACTTCCTCCAGTCATACATTGGACACTCCTCTGTCATCCATGTTGTTCTCCTTGCTATGATACCAAATGAAGAAACACACTAGAAAATTAACAGAGCAATTAAATTCAGCAATAATGCACATCCAACTCAAACGTATTCATTACCAAAGCATACATTTATACATAGAGAGGAGATGTCTCGAGAGTCAACCATCTCCTATAATCTCTCAACAGTCGCTCCTTAATTCACTAAACAATCTCTCCATAAATCTCTCAAGCATATTTCTCTAAATCTAATTAGAACTTTGAGATATAACAACTAACAACAACTAATCTAGACTATTTTAAATGCATTATTATTCCAACATTAATGAAATGCCTAAGTTTTTGTCATTAGTGAATTAAATTAAATCGTATCCATTGATCTCAAGTGTTGGTGAGATATAATCTCAACCATTGATCACTTTGGAGATCTAGGGTTTTGGATTTAGGGTAAACTCAACATTATAAAAGAAAACTAACGTGAGAAGAGGAGACACACAGAGAGTGAGATAGTGAGATCTCATTGCATTGGGTGGAAAAGGAATTTCATCCAAGTGTGCAAGGGTAACGTTCGAGGAAGGGAGAAAGGGAAAATAAAGGAGTAGCAACCAACAATATCGAAGGATATCTCTCGAGGTGTGATCGATTATTTTTCTATTATGTACTTTTCATCGGAGGGTCCATTTTCCCAGGACGGATGCCTTGATTTTATCATAATAAAATAATCACAGTATTGGTTTTCACTTAGGTTTTTTTACAAGGGTGTTTAACCATAAATTATGTATGCATAATGATGGTTTCTTATTTATTCTTCCACTGATTTATTTATTTAAATCGTTAAAACTCAACCGTGTTTTTTATTCAGTAAATATGCAGTAATAAGTTTATTACAACAAGGTATTTGTTATGAAATAATTTATTTAGTGTTGGGTGAGTAAAAATAAAAATGGTATCAGATCCATATATCTAAGGAGGAAACCAAGGTTGCACAAATACGGTGATTTCTTGCAAGGAAATTAGTACAACACACGTGGAAATAAAACCCTTACAAGAATCTTTTCTTTGCAGGAAAATATTTTTTGTACAGGTCATACAATGGTAGATTTTATGAAAGGAGGGACATACTAGCTATTGCAGGCTACCACACCATTGGAAATTTAGATTTAATTGATGTCAACTCTATATGAACTCTAGATTCATTGATTTCAACCCTAGTATACATTAGAAGAATCCCTGGAAAGATGGCTAAGTTGTTGAAAAGTCCCAGAGGTATGATCATGAAGCCAAAATTTGTTTGAGGAATACGGGAATGAAGGATAATGTAAATGCATGTAACACACTCATAGATGGATAATTCTTGTCATTTTCATTCCAATGGTAGGTGGTATGTCACGTGGTTCCTCACGGTTTAGGATTTATTCCCTCTTGAAGTTGGAAGTCCTGAAGAATGGTTAAGAAGCCCCTAAATAGTTACAAGTCATTAATTAAAGAGTAAAGTGGTTGTAACAAGAATCCCTAATTTTAAGGAGAGAAGTTACTTTAAAAAAGTATAAATACACCTCAAGGAGACTCTCATTAGTACATTCACATACACAAGTCTATTGGATATCTTCTAAGTGAATAAGTGATATGGTTTATCTTTTCGTAGCATATTTCAAGTAGGGAAAGTATGAAGGAGCGAAGTGAACAGATGTGATGGAACTAGCTTCTTGAGGTTATCTGCGGGTCACAGTTTATCAAAGTGCGGATGTATGCAGTTCACAGTGTAGCAAAGTGCAGATAGGTTGTCCATAGGTTGACAGTGGGCAAGGCACAAATGTACGTGGGTTGTAGAAGAGAAAGGCATGGATATCCACGGGTTGATAGTGTGCAAGTCGCAAATCTATGAAAAGGTTTTTGAGAAAGATGATAATACTAGGTTTTTGAGGTTGAGGAAGAGCTACAGGTTTGTAATCTTGTGTATCTGGTCTACTACAAGATCAAAGTTATGTTTTACATGTGTTTTGAAGGTTGTGTCTTAATACATGCTTGAGGCATGGTTTGGAGATTTGGGCATATGCTTGAGGTACACCTTGTTGATGTTATGGTACATTGATTATAAGCATATATTGGCTATATTGGTATATGGTTTGGTATATTTCATAATGATGTTATCACATGCTTGAGGCACTTCATTGATGATATCTTACGATACATGGTGTATGGCATGATTGAGACATGTCATGAGTGATATGGTTTATGGTTGAGGATACATGATATGGTACATGTTTTCGTACATGCATGATATGGTACAGGTTGATGTGACATAGTGACAGTGAAAGGTTGATGTGACAGTGATAGTGACAGGTTGATGTGACATTGATAGTGTCAGGATGATGTGACAATGACAGTGACAGGTTGATGTATCAGTGGTAGTGACAGGTTGAGTCTACACTTATATTTCAAGGCGATAGGAAGGGGCAAGGAAAGGGGGTTGTAGCCTCCTTCTAGTTAGAGCCATAGAATATAGGGAGTTGGATCTTCCTTCAGGTTGGAGCCTACAAATCAGGGGGTCTTAGCCTCCTTCTGGTTGGAGCCAGAGAATACATGGAGTTGGATCCTCCTTCCAGTTGTATTTGGATAATTTAGGGAGTTGTAGCTTCCTTAAGTTTGGAGCCTCCTTCTAGTTGGTGCTGACGAATTTGGAATTTGGTGCTTCCTATGAATGTAATCTTGATATATATAAGAAAGCATCTGTGGTTTTCTCTGTAATAAATAGACCAAGCTACCAAATTGGAATAATAAATATATTGATAAAAATGAATAATAATGGATGATTACAATCGAGAAGTGAGGGCTCGATTATATACCCACGCCGGGGTGCCCAATAGCCAATATCCATGTCTTTTCATTATTAATAATTATTTATTAATTATTATTTAGTTATATTTATTATTTAATATCTTATTTATGTGTATTTTTATGTACATAATATTGCCCTACCCTTAAAATTCGCTTTGTCCTCAAAGCACCGGTAACTGGAAAAAATGTTATGATTCCCATGATGCATCTTCTTCTAGAAGGTTTTTCCATTTAATAAGATATTCTTTGATTATGCGAGATCGCAACTTTTTTTCTCTAGTGGCAATAATGGCTTCTGGTTCTAGAATGATTCTCCCTTCTTCCTCCAACATAGGGAGCAGTGTTTGCATCTTTTGGTGTTGTCCTACAACCTTTTTTAGACACAATACATGAAAAACATTGTGGATATGACTTTTATCTGGTAATTCCAACCCATAAGCTATGTGACTGATGTTTTTGTTAATTTGATATGGTCCATAAAATTTTGGAGCTAATTTCTTCTTTCCTTGATGTTTAAGAGATAATTGTTTGTAGGGTTGAAGTCTCACAAATACTCATTCTCCAACTTTGAATTCTCTTTCTGTTTGGTGTTGATAAGCTTGTTGCTTCATTATGTTTCTTGTTATAGCTAAGTTTTCCTTGAGTATTTGAACAACTTTTTGACTTTCATCTAAAATATATTTTACTGATGCAACTTTTGTTTGATTTGTGGCTAACTCTTTCCAAGATGGTGGTTGATATCCATAAAGAGCTTGAAATTGTGTCATTTTAGTTGATGTGTACATTCTCCCATTTGGGTTTCCACTTAAATTTTAGTGTATTGTGTATCAGATGTGATATTGTTGAATGATACTATTTATGGTTATATTCTCATGATATATTGAATGCAATCATAAATGATATACTGTTGATAAATTTGAAGTTTATATATTGTGATTGAAAGTGGTAAAAATTTCTCATATTGTTTCATCCCCCCTCTCAGTATTCCAACAATTGGAATGAGAGAAGGTCCTTCAGAAAAAAATCTAATCACTGGAAGGAAGATCATGGAGTACTCTAATATTGGAGTACCACAATTTGATGGACAAAACTATTCCTTCTGGAGAAGAAAGATGAAAACATATATACAAGCACAAGGATTTGATGTCTAGAAAGCAATAGTAGATGGATACAGAACATCTACCACTCCTCCAACATATAGAGATGGAAAGAAATTGAGGGAAAATAATTTGAAGGCCAAAAATGCAATATTGAATAGCTTAGATCACTCAGTATATGTCAAAGTTATGCACTATGATACGACAAAGGATATTTGAGACAAACTTCAAAATATTTACAAAAGAGATACTAAAGTAAAGGGGGGCAAGCTTCAAACCTATGGAAGTAAGTTTGAACAACTAAATATGAATAAAGATGAAGATATTGCATCTTACTTTCTATGAGTTGATGAAATAGTAAATTCCATTAAAGGATTGGGAGAAGAAATTAAAGAATCAATAATTGTTCAAAAGGTACTGAGATCTCTTCCAATGATATTTGATCCTAAAATTTCAGTCCTAGAAGAAAGAGAAGATCTTTCCACATTGATCATGGATGAGATACATGGGATACTTATATTCTATGAAATGAGGACATAGAAGGATAATCCAAATAGGAAGGAAGCAACATTCAAGGCATCTAGGAAGAAAAAAAAGAATAAAAAAGAGCCAAAGTCAAAGCCAAGTTGCAATTGTAGTGATGATTCAGATGAAGATGAAGATGAATAAATAACCAACTTCGTAGGGAAGATGAAGAGAGGAACCAACAAGTACAAAGGTATGCTTCACTTTAAATTTTTTAATTGTGGTAAAATTGGTTATTTTTCTACTAAGTGTCCTTATGCTAAGAAGTCATATAGTGATGAAGATAAATTCCCAAGAAATAAAAGAGATATCAAAATGGAAACAAGGAAGGAGATAAAAGGAAATGCTTCAAGAAAAATATCTACTCAAGAGAAGATAGTTCCTCATTTGATGAAGATGATGAAAGCGATAGTGACTTAGAAAGAGTACTCTTTATGGATACAAAGACTAAGAAAAGAAATCCTGAAAGTGACAAAGAAGAAGGTGAAGTGGATCTTGAAGAAGAATTAATTAGTGCTTTAACTGAGATGAAGAAAGAAAGGAAGAAAAACAAATCATTCAAAGAAGAAATAATCTCCTTGAAAACCCAACTTGAAGAAGGAAAGAGAATGGAAGAAGTAATGTAGATCCAGATGATAAAGAAAGAAAAAGAATGTGAGAAGCTTGAAAAGGAATTTGTGTCAATGAGAGTTGAAGTCAACAAGCTCAGAAAGAACTTCAAATGTTCCGAAGTGTTAGAAAAAATTATCAACAATCAAAGGCCATGCAGTGAAAAATATAGACTAGGATACAAGAAAGTTCATTTTGAGGAAGGTTCAAGCTCCATGACGAAAGAGACAGAAAAAAAGAGTTATGGAGAAGTTTTCAAAGGAAGGAATCATGGTAAACAAGAGTCATAGAGGAATGAACACATAAGACATTCTACATTCAGGCTACAAGGATGAAGAAAATCTAAGGTCCTATGAGGCTACCAACTAGGTTTGTCTTTGACCTGATATTGGCTCTAAGTTTCAACTTTCAAACTTCCCTTTGTTGTTGTTTTAGAACAACAAACAATTTAGGAACTTTTATACTCAATTGTTATCGTTATATGTGTTTTTAAGGTTCCCTTACATATATTTTTAGTCACCCAATGGTTATCACACGAAAACATTAATTAATGTAACACACCTATAGATATTTATAACTATATAATGTTGATCTACACTCTAGCATGCATGAAAAATAGGACACGAGTGTTTTTGGTCAACACAACTGTGGATAAAACCCCCCGGGGAAAACCAGTTTGGAAAGTAAGTTTATATAAGTGTTGTAAGAAGCATGAGAAACAACAAGTACACTAAAACAATGGAATGTGTTACAATGGCAGGGCCTCTCGAGATGTTATGAGGTTCCAAGAAGAGGAATGTGCCCAAGCTAGTGCGCCCTCTTCACTTGTTTCTCTATCTCACTCAAACCTTGTGCTCTTTCTCCTTGTTTCCTTGAAGAAGAAATCCTTGCACACAAAGTATTTATTTTGTGCTACCTCTCCAATCAAACAAACCAATATACAATTGGCCAAGTCTAGATCATCCCCACTAGGTGTGTGCCCCCCTCCTGCCCTCCTCCAAGTAAGAATGAACACCACAAAATAAAGAGGGTCTAAGCCTCCATGATCCCTCCATGGAAGGAGGTGCCCAAAATTCCCTCAACCATAGCTTCCATTCCCATATCCATTTTTCTCCTATATCTCTCCAAGTGAACAAAAGAGTGAATGGGCCTCCAAAGACCCTATGTGCCCCTCTTGAAACTCCATAAGGAAACCTAAGAGATGGATGGTTAATATCTCTCCATCCCATCTCTAATCAAAGGTTGAGATCATCCCAAAATAATCTCACTCACAAAACAACTTTGGGTTAAGTTCCCTAAGTCCACTTTATGTCCCCTCATTCACCCACTTAGTGAATAATTAGTCACTTTTTCCTTAAGTGACAAAAATTCAAATTTTTGACGTAAGTGAAGTCAAAGTTGAATTAGACATAAAGTACAAGGTACATAGTCCCAATGTATTTCCCACTTGTGGTTAGAGACTCAAAACCACAAGGGGGCCACTTCCCAAGGCACACTGAAACCCAACACTCCCTCTTATCGATGAAAGTGTTTCTCACCAAGCTCATCTTGACTCTGAAGTAGACATGTTTTCCCCTTGGTAGGGCCTTGGTGAGAATATCTGCAACATGCTCATCATTCGTAATATAATGCAACTCTATTTCCCCTCACTAAACCCAATATCTGATGAATTCGTATCTGATATCTATATTTTTCGACCTATCATGAAATACTGGATTCTCAGAGAGTTTGATACAACTCTGATTATCACAGTAAATGACAGTCGGAGGAAACTCCTGATCAAATAATCCTACCAGCAACTTACAAATCCAAATGGCCTCACAACTAGCTTGAATGGCCACCATATACTCTACCGAGGTTGAACTCAAAGCAGCTGAATTTTGTTTCATCCTGTACCAGGAAACAAGCCCTGACCCCATCCCAAAACAACACCCAGAGGTGCTCTTCCTTTCAATAGCACATCCTTCCCAGTTTGAGTCTGTGTAGCCAACCAAAATCACTCTATCCCCTCTAACATAGTCCAGTCCATAATCCACTAACCCTGCAATGTACCTCAAAACATGTTTTTCCCCAATCCAGTGAACACTCCTCGGCTCTACCATGTACTGGCTAAGAGTGTTCACAGCAAAAAAAATATATGGTCGAGTGTTGACCAAAGACATCAACAATCCAATCAATTGTATATATCCTATAGCATCCACCAACAGGGAATATGAATCACTAAGCATATTCCAGTTGGTGATCATGGGTGTCGACATAGGCCTGCAGTCCTCCATCTGAAACCTGTTCAAAATTTCTACAACATACTTCCCCTGTCCCAGGAATATGTGACCCTCCTCCTGGAATACCTCCATGCCAAGAAAACAGTGCATCAAACCGATGTCACTCATCTCAAAATATGATGTAATTTATTGCTTGCACTTAGCTATGGGATGCTCTGCTCCCGTGATGGACAAGTCATCCACATATAAAATGAGAATGAGTGTGTCCTCAACTCTAATGATGTAATAGAAGTTAGTATCGACATCTCTCTTCTCAAATCCCATCTGAAGCAAGTATGAGTCAATACACGAATACCAAGCTCTAAGAACTTGCTTTGGATGATACATTGTCTTTCTCAGAAGGCACACGTGAGACTCTCTCTCACTCACCTCAAACCCATTTAGTTTCTCAATGTACACCTCCTCCTCAATAAATTCATTGAGAAATGTGATCTTTACATCCATATGATGTATCCTCCAACCCATCTCTACCTCTATGGAAATAATACTGCTAATGGAAGTGTATCTCACAAATGGTGTGAATATCTTATCATAATCAAATCCCTCTACTTGAGAGAACCCACGCACCACAAACTAGGCCTTTTTTTTCTCTATGATTCCATCTGCAATATACTTGGTCTTGTACAACCATCTCGAAGTCACAACGGACTTCCCCTCTAGCCTCAGAACCACCTCCCAAACATCATTGTGCATAATGGATTCAAACTCCTTCAGCATGGCCTCTCTCCAAACCTGATGGTCAAATGCCTATGCAAATGTCTATGGATTTGCATCTATGATTCTCATCACCATCGCCAAGTAGGACCCAAGCCTCTCTCCTTATTTGGTCTCTCTAAACTGTCTCTTCGGCTCTCCTACATTCTCCTTGGCTTCCTTTAGGGTCTACTGAAACCATCTTGATTTCCTCTTCCCTGAAGTAACCAAGGGAAAAGTAATATCTTCTCACCCAAGTTTCTCTGCCTCAAATATAATATTAACACTCTGAGATCCTAAAGCCTCTGCACCCTCTTCCTAAACCCCCTATGAATGTGAACTTGAAGCTATGCAAGGTGAACCTATCACCCCTAAAATTGGTGTACCAAACACCTAAGATTGTGCTCCCTCTAGAACATCAATATGTGCCTCTGCATCATACTCAATATTGACTCTCGACTAGGGAGACCTCCAGAAATATCTACCCTCCTCAAATATAAAATATCTTCTCACCACCACTCTCCACTGTGATGTAATGTAAATCTAGTAGGCCTTTGACACCTCTGATTACCTAACTAGAATCCCTTACTGGGTTGTGGAGTCTATCTTTGTCCTCCTCTCTGAGGGGACATGAGAATAATTCAAGCAACCAAAAATCTTGATGTGTTCAACATCGGGCCTCCTACCAGTGAAGGCCTCCTCGGGAGTATTCTTCCCCAAAATATTGTGGGGACTCATGTTCTATAGATAAATTGCAGAAGCACTCGCCTCATCCCAAAGGTATAGAGGTGAACTCTGATCATGCAACATAGATCTCGTTGCACCTGTAATCGCCCTGTTATTCCTCTCAAAAACCCTATTCTGTTGGGGGTTGTAGGGCATGGTCATATGTATTCTGATCATTGCACGGGTACATAAGTATACAAACTCCCTGGAGGAATACTCTCCTCCTTTTTTTGACCGTAAGACCTTGATCCTCTTTCCTGTCTGGTTCTCCACAAGAGATATAAACTCTTGAAACCTCTTGAAAACCTCACTCTTGGCCTTCAGGAAATAGATCCAGGTCTTCCTGGAGTGGTCATATATGAATGTGATATAGTACTCACAACCACTCAAGGATTCCCGATACATGGGCCCACACACATATGTGTGTACTAAATCCAGTACCCCAGCTAACCTATTATCACTGCTGGGAAAACAAGCCTTGGTAAACTTACCAAGCGCACACGCTCTACACACATCCTCCTCATGCTTTGAACTGAACTATGGCACTCCTATCACAACCTCTCTCATTCCTCCAAGAGCCCCATGATGAAGTTGATCCATCCTCTGATGCCACAAATCACACAAATTGTTGATGTTGTCGTCACTCGCTGCCAAAGCATGCAGGGGATGAAAAAGAAATATGTATAATTTCCCATCCCTCTCTCCAATCACCTTCCCTAAGGTGAGACAGGACCCCTTAGGGTGTATGAGGTCAATTATCCCTTATCCTAGGTATAACTAAGGATGTCATGTCTCGAGGCCCACAGGTCCTATACATGGAGTGTCGAGGGTCGGATGACTTGAGCATGGCCCCGGAGGGCCCATCTTTTCTTTAGTACAACCCATCTATCAGCAGCAACAACATCCATCCCACCAGCCTGGTTCTGAAGTAGAAGTAAGTCTTGGTCCATGAGGTAATGAGTCTGGGTATCATGGTATGTTTCACTCTGATTATTGAAGCACTTAAGTATGTTGCATTGGATTCTCCTTCATTTCATAAAGTTTTCTTGGAAATTATGCTCTTTAACTTGTTCATACCTAGGAGGGTGACATAATTCCCTTCATAATATGATTCCCCTTTAGGATGAGTTTCCACTGGGTGGGTCTATGAAATTTCATTGTCCATTCCCTCCATACTTACCACTTTCCATCCTTACTCTTTTCATTTTCCCCCCTACCTTTGTTTGGGCATTGGGTTTTCCACACTAGGAAGGGTTGTACCTTACCTTGTAGGAAGAAGGGGAGAAAGGCCCAGAGGGTAAAAGTAGTTGGCAAGAGTTAAAATCCAAAATGAAACCAATGAGATGCTTCGCCCAGGGATTTTCGAGAAAGCAGTAAAAGCGTTCTCATAAGAAAAGGGAACCCATAAGATAAATAAACCCTCAAAGTATTAACTGGTGGATGGGAGTTCTCATCATGAGTCAGCCTATTACAACCATGGGCATGTAGAGGTATGGCACTACCATCTATGTAGTCACCAAACTAGGGTAGTGGCTCTTGGTGGCATATCCAAGAGAAAGGGGGTCTCATCATGAGACATCCTTCTCATGTTCATGAAATGCTTGTGGGTAACACTGTCACCTCTGGTCATGTAATGATCCCAAGCCATTATGCAAGGATCATCATTGTTTTGGTGTCTTTTTAAAACTTTTTCTGAGTGAGGTATTTCGTCAAACACTTTGTTGATCTACCTTTTAGATG
>JZKD02S0636768.1:102635-112657 GCA_000966675.3 Picea glauca | reverse complement strand
GGGCTCACTAGCTAGAAGCCAGAAATCAAAAAAAGATCATACATGAATGAATGAGAAGAGGCCCTTGCCTTTCCTTTATACTTTTTGGCTCACCTTGTCCCTCCAAAGTGACTTTTATTTTATTAATATTTAATTAATTAATTAACCTTTTTACCTTTGAAAAGATCCTTATCTCTCCTTGTGGCTTCCCTGGCCACTGAAAGTCACTTATAGCCATCCCATCCTTTATTTTTTCTCCTCCCGGCTCCAATGACCTATTACACTGAGAGTTTCCTCCAAGTAATGTGCCCAAAATGACCTCTTCAGTGAATTCCATTGACTTATAGCTCAAAATAGTCAAAATCCTGGAAATCGTCGGAATGCAACGAAAACAAAGCCAACCTATGCGGAATGGCTCATAATGATGGAATATGATCATCAATGCAATTTGGACCCCACAATGCCTCTCAAATGCCCCTATACTCGCTATAACATCCATCTGGTTACTCTGGTCATCATAAATCTTTGCCCTGTGATGATGTCCCAAAGTGGGGACATTACAGGTCACCAAGCCAGGATAGTGTCCCTCAGCTCTTCCCTTAAAGAACAAAAGAAAAAGAAATAATACTAAGAATAAAAGGAATTGAATGGGATAAGAAACAATGGAATCCATGATAAGGTGCAGCTCGCCCTCTACAGAGGCACCCACAGGCAAAACCTACATTTTCATGTTATCACTGCACCCTCTACCTAAACATTTCCCCTACGCCACTTCACACACATTTACATGACCTAGATTGGTTCTCACCTGGGAAATAACCCAAACTTAAGGAGGATTATACCAATAGGACATCTTGATACCTTCTCCAAACCTGACTTGTTAAACTGCATGACGTCCTTGAGCATTTGTCTTGGTAAAGCGAGGTTTGATGCACATGTTTGGGTAATTTGATTATTAGATGTGATTGACATTGCTATGATCCATGCGACTTATGAACCCCTAGAGGGCGTGCTTGTTTTTTCTGCAAGAATTTTCCCGATGGGCAGGTACATATGGGGGAATTATTAGGTCGAACCTCCATGGGGCTGAAATTCCATAGATGGATGTTGTGACCCAAGAAATGGGAGAGAGACACCAGAGGCTTACACCAGGAAGAAAGAAGGATGTTGCACCAGGGGAACTCCAGTAGACCTAGACCCAAGGGGGTCTTTCCTTTCAACCTAGACGTTGACCCTTGAGAGCACATGATATCATCATTATGACCCTGACATCATCTGAAGTTACGGTTTACACTTCTATGAGAATTTTTGTGCTAGTTTTCATGTGTGGCAGCATTTAGGGACTTTGGAGGCCAAACGTTCTGCATCTGAGGCCTAACATTCCACCCTAGGGACCTAACGTCACCCTAGAAGGGCATGGCGTCACCCTTAGATATGATTTTAGGGTTTAATTAATGTCATTTGTGTAAAAACTGGATTTTAAATGTAATTTGGCCATGTCGGTCTTTTTATGACCTAATTGTAATTAAAGGTCATTGATATTGTATAAATAGAGAGAGAAAACTCTCATTTTTATCATCATTCACTCATCACACAAGTGTGTGGTCTGAAATTTGGCCCTCTTTAAGAATTATCGGTTGAACTAAGTGGTGTGCAACTTCTTGGAGAGGCAAATCTTGGTGTATTTTGGTTATTTTTCATTGTGGAGGATCTTCAACTAGGGTTTTGCTTGATTATTCTTGGTGAAGTAAGTAGAAAATATGCAATTTGTTTATGTCATTGAATACTTGTGGTAAATTTTACTTGGTTCATGTTAAAGATTATGAAATTGCTTGCTTAAAACCCTAGGAGAGAAACATAAGTTGTTATCTTTCTCTCTATAGTTTTCCACTTGTTTAAATTCCTTAATGTGCACCTTGTTTAGAAGTAGCTACTAGCGCCCTAAATGCTATCACTCTAGTAGCCCTACTCAAAATTTCCCATTGCATATATTATTCAAAGTTTTCTAAGGAAAGAAAAACCACTAGGGCCTAAGTCTTCTTACTTTCTAGCCGATGTTCTCTTAGGACTTAGATGCTTGAGGCCATGGGTTACCAACACCTCCTCCATCCATTCCATCTCCTTTGGATAAGTACTATAATTGTTATTTTTCTCTAAGATTTTTTGCTGCTATTGTTGACTCCATACACCCTGAAAGGCACTAGTCCATTCACTATAGTGATTGATTGATCGAAACAACTCTCAAACTATATTCCTTGAAATATTTACTAACTTATACTAACCTTAGACTAGACTAATCCACTAACCAACTTGTTGTTGTTGCAAAATATTTCTATAGACATCTTACAACAGAAAATTCATCTCCAAAAGTGACATTAAAAGCTTATTAGACATTGCCAATTTTGCTTCTGACAAGCTGTTATCATTTTTTCAAATTAGAGTTATATTCTCTTGTCATTTTCAAGAATTTTTGAATCATAATTATTGTGGTTGTTACTAAACATTAGTCGTTGTTATAAATAATTACTTTGTTGCAATATTATATCAGATTACTTATTTTTTCAAAGGTTCATGGTTTTATAAAGAACTAACATCATATGGTATCTTGAAATTGCATGTTTTTTCTATTGTTGTCTTGTTATGGGCAGGTACACTTCATTTATCTTTTGGCTTCATCTCTATAAGACACAAAGAACCTTTGAAATTGAGTGACCTGTGAGAGGGGGGGAACTTTCTTATACTTTTTCCTTAGCCCTCTCAAACCCTCAGGTCAGTGGGGACATCTCCCCTAGGGTACATTGATATACTCCTAAATAGAAAATGGTTTCATATTAAGGTGATAGTGATAGGTTACTCCCTGTTATACCAATCTCGCATTCACTTGCCTTGGGATTTGGGCAAGTGAACATTGAGTCAATATTCCTCAATGACACTTTTTCAGTAAGCCTTTATCCAAATCCTTGTTTTCACAAAGCTTAATTGGCGACTCCACTGAGGGTGATTCCCTCATCCCTTTGATAATCTTTAAGAGGATATCTGGTGACTCCACTAACATTTTCCAAGGTGCCACCTTACTCTCAATTTTGTGATATTTCCAAGTTATGGGATCATGGCACCCTGGGAACAAGTGTATCCGACTATTGATTTCAAAAGTTTTCAAGGATACCCACATTATTTTGATACAAAATGGTTAAAAAAACTCTCCAAGATTTAGAGGGCTCCCAATTACTCACATTGTAGAATTATTGAAGTATATAAGTGAGATAGAATTGGAAGGGAAGGATGTTCTGGTAAAATTGTTCATACTTTCTCTGCCATTGTTTTTGCAAGATTGGTTTAAGGGTTGTTTCAAAGATAGGGGTATATAATATTTCGTATACCTCATCATTAGGTTTATTGAGTTTGTCAAACCACGATGCTAGACATATGAAGATGTCCTTCAAAATCTCATAGTATCCATAGAGGACGAAGGATTCACCACCGAGATTGTGGAAGATCTCAGGGATGTGTACCATACTCAATACCAAGAACCCTCTGATATAGAAGGAGAGATTTATGAAGAAATTTTTCAACCCCTTGAAGAGGAACAATATTTTTCCCATGATTCGATAGAATGAAATAAATATTTAACTAAATAAGTGAATTATGATGACGAAGCATTAGTATCTCCTCCTTCGTCCGATGAATCTCTCCAAGATCCTATCTCTCCTACAGAAGATGAAGAGAATGAGGTGAGTCATTTTCCTTTCCAGTTCTTTGATGACACTTTATTCTATGATTCATAAGGTGACGAAGTAAAGGAAACCTTGGAAGAGCTAGGTCCTTCATTTTCTGAGGAAAATATGATTAAAGAGACAAGTCTTGGGAATGATGTATTGGACCCTTTTCCATTTGATAAATTCATCCAAGCCATTGACGCTCCTAGACAAAAAGAAGTAAACATAGTAAGTTATTTCCATTTCCAAGATTTTGATGATGCTTTATTTTATGATTTGGAAAGTGAAAAAGTATTAGAGGAGCCCTTCGATGCTTTAAATCCTTCATGTTATGACAAAGGTAGTGACATGGTTGATAATATTGATGATTTCATACATGTTGGAAGACATAAGTGGGATGTGATTGGTTCAGATGAGGATCCTATTTATGATATGGAAGGATATCTTAGAATGTTTCCCTTACAACAATCATATGATATTCCTAATAATTTTGATGTTTGGAAACAAGATGATGATATAATTACAAAAGTTTTTCAAGCACCCAAGGATGACCCAATGCAATATTTGATCTGGATTATTTTTGGCATGAAATGAGAGCACAGATATAATAAATAAATGTACAAAGATATCTTGGATATCCAATAATATAAAAAAATGTATCAGAGATGCAACCATAAACAAAGATATATAATAATACACAATTTCAATTAATAAGCAAAAATGTACAAAGACTGTAAAAATATAGAGTGAAAAGCTCGCTAGAATGGTGGCAGCTTATCAATAAGAAGAGATGTGACGACTACTCGCATTCAGAAGATGATTTTATAAAGAGGCTCCAAAGTTATTTTTTATCATAAATAAAATCCAAAACTCTAACCTTGGAAGATGAAAATCCAACAGTTTTGTGGACCCCATTTTGGGTAGTTTGGTGTATCAACTTCCCAGGGGCGTAACTTTGGCATGTGATCTTCATTTGGGGTGCACGATATCTCGTTGGAAAGGTATCGTCGAGGAAATTAATTTTGGGGCCTCAATTAGATACTTTGACTATATTTGAGAAGATATATCCCAAAAAACCTTCATTTAGGCCCTCAAAATGGCCCTGAAAGTTAAAAACTACTAAAAATAGTAAATTTCCAAAATTGCCAGAAAATTGTTTTCAGCTAGTTGGAAAAGGTGGGTGGCCACCGATATCCACCTAGATCAATACTCCCTCCTTAGGAATAAATGGTATCCACTGCATTGAGTGCCTGGGGGAGAGGGAAAAGCATTTGCTGAATCTGCATCTTGATGAGTTGCTTGCCTTGTTGGAGAAGCTTCACTGCTTAGCTTGTTAAAGGTTGTCATGAACCTGTGGCTGTAAGGGTTGGACCTTTTTAACCAGTCTAGATACATGAGATTATTGTGTGCAGAAGGAATATTTACACTTTTTTTCAATCTTGGCAACTTACTTCTATCGAATAGAAGGTGCTTGGACTGAGGCTGCAGTGGTGTTCTTCTATTCACACTTTGAACAGACTGTGAAGAAGTTTAATTTTGTGGTATGAGATACTACCTTGCGGCACTATTTAGGTGGGACAATAGTTGGAATTACCTCTAGAATCCTATAGATATGACCCCCCAGAGTAATAATGACACTACGGGGTCAAGACTCATAAATAACATGGTGCTTCCACATATATGGATGGCCCAAGAAAACATCATAGACATCCAGCAGGGAAACATCACATAATACCTCGTCCTTGACAGGTTGGATGTTGTATGACAATCGACACTATTGTCTGACACGAAGATCTCATCCCTGGAGAAGCCACCCGTTGTTGTATGGTTGTGGGTGTGGTGTTGTCGAAAATCCCAACTGTTTGATTACCTCTGCTAAGATGAGGTTTTTTTGGCTTCCTCTATCAACAATAAAATGCAGTGGGGTCCTCTTCACCCATATTTGTGAATGAAAAAGGAACCCCCTCTCTTCAGGATCTGTTGGTTCTTCTGGTTGAATTTTTATGGTCGTGATAATAGCAGTGGGGTCTGTGTCGATGATATGTCTTCTATCAGTATTTTATGAATCAGATTTTGAATCAGGGTTCAACTCCTTGTCTTTGATATCGACCACCATTGAATTTTTTGAGAGACATTCATTGGTGTTTTTCTAGGGGATCTTGTGGAAATCACACCATTTTCTAGTTTCCTTCTTCATCTTTATGTTACCCTTCTTTTCCTATGGCTTGGATTGATTTTCTGAAGGCTAGTTGTTAGGGTCGTATTTACCATACTTTGTTGTGTATTTACAAACCCAAACTCCTACTTGTTCTGGTGCTTAAATTTCTCCTCGATTTTAACAACATATCGATAAGAAGCACCAAGTGATGAGATGTCCAGAAAATCCATTTCAGTTTGGATGTATCTGTGTAGAGCCCCATGGTACTTCAGAACCAAATGTCACTCAGAGTCTTTGATACCCAGCTTGGTGTGCAAGGTATGAAAGGTATTGGTGAACTCTGGCATTGCTTGGCCCCTCTCTTGATGCAACATGGTCCATCTCATGTACTAGTCTTCATAGTTGCCAACAAGGTAATATTGTTCCTTGACTGCATCCACAAAAATATCTCAAGTGGGTTCGGCCCCATATATTCTGAACTCCTCGGTGGAAATTTGCTCCCAGTAAGTTTCCCACCAATGATTGACATGGGGGAGAGCCTTAAGTAGTGCGAAGGTGATCTTTTCCCTGTTGGAGAAATTATGAACAGAGAAATAACCTTCTAGAAGATTTAACCATTTTTTCTAGGGCATCTGCATCTATCTGTCCTTCAAATATGGGAATATCGAAATTAAATTGTACCTTGAAAGGCGAAGTGCTTCCAAAGTGGTTTTTGATGAATATGAACCTACTTCTATTGGTAGGCATTGAAGGATGTGGGAAAAATTCTCCATCATTTCGTCCCTCTGTCGCGTGATAACTTGCTTAAGCAACAGATGAATAGAATCTTATGCTCCATTGTTTTTATTTTCTTCCACCATGGAGGATTTATTGGGCATGCAAGAGAGATTTTTCTCAAGAGAGACAATATAGAAGACCAACTTTCTATACTTAGACCTCGTCAGGGACATGCACTAAAAAATGATCAAGAGAAGCTTGCTCTGATACCACTGATCCAGATTGTTTTCGGCAAAAAAAGAGAGCGGAGATATAATAAAGAAATGTACAGAGATAACTCAGATATTCAATAATATAACATAAATGTATCAGATATGCAACCATAAACACAGAGATACAATAATACACAATTTCTATTAATGAGTGAAAATGTACAAAGACTGTAAAAATACAGAGTGAAAGGCTCGCTAGAATGGTGGTAGCTTATCTCTGAGAAGATATGTGGTGGCTACTTGCATTAGCAAGAAGATGATTTTACAATGAGGCTCCAAAGGCATTTTTTTATCATAAATAAAATCTAAAACCTTAACCATGGAAAATGAAAAGCCAACATTTTTGTGGACCCCGTTTTGGGTAGTTTGGTGCATCAACTTCCTGGGGGCATAACTTTGGCATACGATCTTTGTTTGGGGCGCACGATAGCTCGTTGGAAAGGTATCTTCAAGGAGATTCATTTTGGGGCCTTAATGAGAGAATTTGAATATAATTGAGAAGCTAGATCCCAAAAAACCTTCATTTAGGCCCTCAAAATGGCCGCGGAAATTAAAAACTGCTAAAAATAGTAAATTGTCAAAATTGCTAGAAAATTGTTTTGATCTAGTTGGAAAAGGTGGGTGGCCACCAGTATCCACTTGGATCAATATTATCCCAATGATTTTAGGCCATACCTTGAGGATTTTGATAAGTATTCCTTTGGATTTATTCTATAAATAATATTATCAACCATCGTTGTACTGAGATATTGATAAAGGTGAGGACATTGCTTGCCCAAAGAAGGATCCTTGTGACAAGGTTTTCCAGCTCCCTTCGACTAATTTACCTTGCTATGTCATTAAAGGTGTAGTTGGGAAACATGTCCTTTGTCTTAAGCTTTCTCCGGGGCAAAGCCTACTTTTAGAATTCAATGGTAGCTTGAATACCTTAAGAAGAAATTTATTATCTCAGTCTTTCAGCCTTCCCTTAAGAAATTGTCAATCATCCTCTAGGTTCTAACTAGTCCCTTCTTAGACCTTGGGATGTGAAGATGTCCAAGGTGAACAACCTTCAGAATCTTTGATTCAATCTTTTGAACCTTTGATTTTTCACAATCCCTTTCTGAGATGGATTGAGCACTTTCCTAAGAGTGTGACATGGCATAATTTTGTCCCTCTGTCCCGCCTCTATGAGCTAGACTTTATGATTTCCGATGATGTAATACATTTTCTAACTCGTTTTATTTTTTTGCTTAACTTTTCATTGTTTTTTTTTATGATGAGGCACAGAGGCAGGTATTATGAGATATTACTGGGATGGTTTCACTGGTTATTTGACTACACCTAGCATTCAACCAGTAGGTAAGTAGAGGTAAGTTAGGCATTTGCATCCATTGTATATAACATCTGCATATCATGATAACATAGTTATAGTTTCATTTTCATATTGTATTTCTTCATTATGTATATATGCATGCTTATATTTATTTTATTATATCATATATGAGCGAGGGGTGATATCACCACCCTGAAGATTACTGATGTATTTTGTTGAGATCTAGTAGGCACAGGTCGCACTAGAGACACTAAGATTCACATGCACTCTATGGTGAGCACATGTCCTTGAGTTAGATCCAGATATTATCCCTTATCCTAGGGATAACTAAGGAGATCATGTCTTGAGGCCCACATGTCCTATACAAAGAGTGTCGACATCCGGATGACTTGAGCATGACCCCAGAGGGCCCATAATTTCTTCAGTGCATCCCATCTGTTAGCAGCAGCAACATCCATCCCACTAGCCTGTCTTGAAGTAAAGTAAGTCTTGCTCCATGAGGTAATGAGTCAGGGTATCATGGTATGTGTCACTCTAATTATTGAAGCACTTAAGTATGTTGCATTTAATTCTACTTCATTTCATAATGTTTTATTGGATATTATGCTATTTAACTTGTTCATACCTGTGAGGGTGACATAATTCCCTAGTAAGCTAATTCCCCTTTAGGATGAATTTCCATAGGGTGGGTCTATGAAATGTCATCATCCATTCCCTCCATGCTTACCACTTTCCATTCTTACTCCTTTCATTCCCCCACCTACCTTTGTTCGGGCACTGGGTTTGCCACACTAGGAATGGTTGTACATTGCCTTGTGGGAAGAAGGGGCTAAAGGCCCAAAGGGTAAAAGTATCTCGCAAGAGTTAAAATAAAAAATGAAACCTTTGAGATGCTTCGCCCGGGGATTCCCGAGAAAGAAGTAAAAGGCTTCTTAGTAAGAAAAGGGAATCCGTAAGATAAATAAATCCTCAAGGTCTTAGCTGGTGGATGGGAGGTCTCATCATGAGTCGGTCTATTAGGACCATGGTGTTGGACACACCTACCACACTTAGAGGGGGGGTGAATGAGTGTGGAGCTCTTTTTCCCAAAACTTCCTTCTTACACAAAACTCATTAGTTAGCATTCAACATTTACTCATTACCCATTACTGTCATTTATAACCAGTTAGATGTGAACATATATCAACAATATATCATCAACAATTCATCACTACAAGGAACACAAAGAACACAAGATGGATGTACAATTTTCTTTTTATTACGGACTACAATCCTTGGGGTTTTTCGGCAACAACTGAATAGAGTGCAACTCTACAAGATCACCAGCTCTATAATGAAAGACTCAGCTTACATCCTCAGCATCAACTGAGATTAGGCAACAATCCTCAACAGATATCAATATGGACCATAAAAAAGTGCATCAACAATGCACCAACCTGTGCCAAACAACCTGTAATCAACCTGTAATGAATAAAGATCTGAAACTAATACACAATGTTCTTCAGTTTGTTTTATGAAATTCCTCTAAGTGTCACTACTTGGAACCTCTCAGAAAAGGAGTTATAGAAAAAATTTCACACCTTTCTAAATTTTGGCTTATTCTAGAGAGCGACCTTGTAGAACGTGCCCCGCACGGAATATTTGTTGAATTGATCTGAAACTTAGAAAGCATCATGAAAAGAATTTATCCTCCCTTGAATTTCGGCCCTCTTTTCTTCACCTTCCTTCTGAAATTCAGCTTAGATATCCTTTGGTTACCTCAGTCACCTATAGATCTTCAATATGCTCAAGTGTTCCACACCAAAAATGCTCAAGAAGCTCTCACAAGAAACTCTCCATCAATACTCCAAAAGATATTCTCACAA
>JZKD02S0636768.1:80954-97350 GCA_000966675.3 Picea glauca | reverse complement strand
AGACAATAATGAGTCATCTATACATTTTTCCAACAATGCATCATATACCAATGAAACCACATCAATTCATCTTCATCATGTATCAATGACAACTCATTGATCCATCTTCATCTATTCTTTCTCATCAAGGATAATACATATTACATCACTTCAATCATCAATCAATCAATCCTTTGGCATCAATCAAACAATCACATGACATCAATCAATCAAACCATTGCCATCTATGACAACATGATCCAACATATGGGCATGTAGCGATATGACACTACCATCTATCTGGTCACCAAACTAGGGTAATGGATCTTGGTGGCATATCCAAGAGAAAGTGGGTCTCATCACAAGCCAACCTTCTCATCTCCATGAAATTATTTTGGGTAACACTATCACCTCTGGTCACCAAGCCAGGACAGTTTCCCTCACCTCTTCCCTTGAAGAACAAAAGAAAAAGAAATAAAACTAAAAATAAAAGGCATTTAATGGGACAAGAAACAATGGCATCCATGATAAGGTGCAGCTCGCCCTCTATAGAGGCACCCACAGGCAAGACCTACATTTCCATGTTATCACTACACCCTCTACCCAAACATTTCCCCTACACCACTTCACACACATTTACATTACCTAGATTGGTTCACCTGGGAAGCACCCCAAACTTAAGGAGCATTATCCCAATAGGACATCCTAAGACCATCTCCAAACCTGACTTGTTAAACTACATGACGTCTTTTATCATTTGTCTGGGTAAAGGGGGGTTTGATGCACATGTTTGGGTAATTTGATTATTAGATTTTATTGACATTGCTATGATCCCTATGACTTATGAACCCATGGAGGGCATACTTGTTGCTGCAAGACTTTGCCTGATGGACAGGTACATATGGGGGAATGATTAGCTCAGACCTCCATGGGGATGAAATCCCACAAATGGATGTTGTGACCCCACAAAGGGGAGAGAGACATCAAAGGCTTGCTCTAGGAAGAAAGAAGGGTGTTTCACCAAGGGCACTTTGGCAGACCTAGACCCTAGGGGGTATTTCCTTTCCACCTGGATGTTGACCCTTGAGTGCACATGACGTCATCATTATGACCTTGACGTCATCCAAAGTTTGGGTTTTCACTTATGAGGGAATTTTGTGATAGTTGGAATGTCTGGTAGCATTTAGGGCCTTTGGATGCCAAACATTCTACATCTGAGGCCTAACGCTCCACCCTAAGGGCCTAATGTCACCCTAGAAGTGAATGACGTCACCCTTGGATATGAATTTAGGATTTAATTAATGTCATTTGTGTAAAAATTGGATTTTAAATGTAATTTGTCCATGTCGGCCCTTTTATGACCTAATTGTAATTAAAGGCCATTGATATTGTATAAATAGAGAGAGAAAACTCTCATTTTTATCATCATTCACTGATCACACAAGTGTGTGGTCTAAATTTTGGCCCTCTTTAAGGATTATTGGTTGAACTAAGTGGTGCACAACTTCTTGTAGAGGCATATCTTGGTGTATTTTGGTTATTTTTCATTGTGGAGGATCTTCAACTAGGGTTTGGCTTGATTATTCTTGGTGAAGTAAGTAGAAAATATGCAATTTGTTTATGTCATTGAATCCTTTTGGCAAATTTTACTTGGTTCGTGTTAAATACTATGAAATTGCTTGCTTAAAACCCTAGGAGAGAAACATAAGTTGTTATATTTCTCTCTATATTTTTCCACTTGTTTAAATTCCTTAAAGTGCACCTTGTTTAGAAGTAGCTACTAGGGCCCTAAATGAAAAAACCTACCCCTAGATGGTTATCGGGCTTTGTTAAATACCGAATCACTAGGAGGAGAAGGGGTTCCATTATTTTGCATCGTAACTTGTTCCATAGATAAGAAAAACATATGAAAGTGGTATTCTATGATCATAATAGAGGAGAGATTTTGTAGCAGCCATACGGACCACATATCAAAGGAAACTCCACAAAGAGTGCATATTTCTTTGTACTCTCACCACTTCTATACCAGAGAAAAGAAAGAAAAGAATCCTCATCTTCCAGTTGGGTTTTCTCTTGTATTAGGTTTCCCAGGTCATATATTGTGTTTATTTATGGATGGTGTGATTGTATTTTTTTGTTCTCTATTTTCCACATTTTACCTATTTCATGCATAAGCAGAAAAATAAAATATTATGGAAATCTAAAGAAAAAAATAATCTTTATAATAAAGATTTCAGTTATTTATTAGATCTATTGTGATGAATTGTTCCAATGGATATTCCATGACAGTTCACATATCATATTGGTATCACAACACATTTTTATTTTTGGTATTTGTCGGAAGTCGCGGGATCTAGGAATCAACTTAACGAGAAGTCGCGAAAAACCTAGCCATGGAAGACGAGTATGTTCATAATAACCCTTGATATCTAGCAGAAGAGAGATTTGAGTGGTTGGAAGCAAAATTTGTCGACATTAGTCACAATATGAACCTCCTCATGGCAGCTCTAGCAAGAAAGATCGGACCGTTTGGAGATAATGGAGGCTCTAACTCAGATATTGGATCGAAGGGGAAATCAGGAGATTGGGAAGAGTCAGGAAAGGATTGGCAGAAGGAATCCGAGAAAGAGAAGTTGATTTCAAGTTATGTTAACCCTTCACAGTCCTTATTCAATATGGAAGAGAAAGTGGACATAAATACATACCAAGGTGAGATCGAGGAATTAAAATTAAATCATTGGTTGCAACAACTAGAATTTTATTTTAGCGTTCTCCATATAGATAAAGGACATAATATTTCATTTTCTAGATTGAAGTTAGAGGGTCATGCTTTAACCTGGTGGGAAAGCCAGACGGAAACAGTTAGGCTAGAGAGTGATCCATCAGTAACTATGTGGGAGGACTTCAAAACCATCATCAAGTCTCAATTCTTCCCTATTGGGTATGTAAAGGACCAATAGATCCAGTGGCACTACTTTAGGCAGAGTCAAGGTTGCAATGTACAGGAGTACACTAGTGAGTTCAGAAAAATTTCCATCATGTTGGGTATCTCTCCTAAGAACCTGGATGTACTCCTCAAGTATGTGGGGGTTTTACACAATCATTTACAAAAGAAGGTGATGATATTCAATCCAATGAAAATGGATGAGGCGTGTGTACAAGCATAGTACCTGGAAAACATAGGCCAAAAGAAAGGACAACCAAGTGGTTCAAAGAAAAAAGAGCACCAGGAATCTTCCAAAGAGGGGAAGAAGGCGTGGAAAGGGGGAAAAGAAGATAGCATCCACTACACATCAGAGTAAATATCCCAAAAACCATTGCAATCATTGCAACATTTATGGTCACACCGAGGGAAAGCGTTAGAAAATACATCCAGAGATGAACCCAAAGAACCGCAAGAAGGATGAAAAGAGAAATAACCTTCTAGCCACAAATTCAAGTAATTAGGTTGAAAGTAACTCGAATGTGGATGGAAATATTTGCTGCACATTTTTGCAGAAGGAGGTGAATCCGAGTAGCCTTCATCACCAAGAATATAAGGACATGACCAAACTATTTCACGTCAAGATTCGGGTCAATAAGACCAAGATAGATGCTCTATTCGCCTCTATTTCACAGGATAATCTCATAGAAATAGATCTATTCAACAAGCTTGGATTGGAGGTTCATGATAATCCTACCCTATATCCATTGAGTTGGGTAAACAAGGATCTGAAGATATAGGTAACATAATAGTGTAAGATTAAATTTGTTGTAAGTGTTGATTTTATTGATGAAGTGGAACTGGACATAGTACCCCTTGATGTATGTGGAGTAGTGTTTGTAAGCCCCTACATGTATATGAGAGATGCAATATTCAAGTGGAGAGACAAACAATACCAACTTATCAATGATGGGAAGTCATACATCATTAATGAACATAAAAGAAAGTCAAATATCTCATTGGTAAGTACCAACCAAGCCAATAAGTTGATTAGTTATTGTAAGAAATATGTTTTTCTTTTCTTAAGAGAAAATCGGTATGAGGATAAGTCAATGAGAGTGAAGGAAACCATAGAGGGGTGTACTAAAGAGAAGAAATATGAGTTGGAGGAGTTTATACAGTAATAAAGAGGAGTGTTCAAGGAGCCTAAAGGGCTACCACCCAAGTGGGATGTGGAACATGAAATACAATTATTGTCAAACTCCTCGTTGTCGAATATTGGGTTGTATAGACAATTTGTTGTAGAAGTGAATGAAGTGAAGAAGCATTTGTAGCAGTTGTTGGAGCAAGGTGTGATTCGACCAAGTACCTCACCTTTTTGGTCACCCATCATAGTTGTGCCTAAGAAAGATGGGACTTGGAGAATGTGTATTGATTATAATGAATTAAACAAGATTACACAAAATAATCGGTACCCTCTGCCAAGGATCGATGTTCTAATGGACTAGTTGTAACATGCCAAGTACTTCACTAAGATGGATTTGAAATCAGGTTATCAATGGTTACGAGTCAAAGAATAATATACCTAAAATACTTCTTCAAGACAAGGAAAGGTTTGTATGAGTAGTTGGTTATTCCATTCGGTTTGCGCAACACATCGAATACATTTATGAGACTAATGAATGATGTTTTATGCCCTTATCTAGATTCATTTGTTATTTTTTATTTGGAATATATATTGGTTTATATCACTACCTAGGAGGATCACATCTCACATATTAAGCAGGTGTTCGAGACTCTAAAAAAGAATCAGTTGTTGGCCAATCTCAAGAAATGTGAGTTTTCTCAACGGTCTTTGGTGTATTTGGGGTATGTTATCGATGGAGGGGAGCTCAAGATGGATCTCGCAAATATGGAGGCCATCATGAAATGAACATTTCCTACAAATGTCACTGGAGTTAGGAGTTTTGTTGAGGAAGCACAATATTGCGAAAGATCATAGCTTCATTTTCAGTGGTAGTTGCACCACTCCATGCTAAAACAAGCAGTGGTAAGAGTTTCCAGTGGGGGAAGAATAATTTGAAGGCCCTTGATGAGATGAAAAGAAATATCAGTGAAGCACCAGTGCTCGCACTACCAAACTTGCAAAATCCCTTCGAAGTGGAGACAAATGCAAGTGGGTATGCCATGGGAGCAGTACTGATGCAGGGAGGAAAGCATGTTTGCTATCATTCTGAAGTATTTCATGGGGAGGTTCTTAACTACCCTGCCTACGACAAGGAGTTATACTCATTGGTACAAGCTATAAAAAAGTGGAAGCACTCTCTGATGAGAAAGGAGACCATCATCCACACAGATCACTAGCCACTATAGTATTTGTGGGCCTAGAGTAAGCCTACAAAACACCAAACATTACAAGTGAATGTGGTTTTTACAACAATTTCTTCCAGTCATCAAGTATAAGAAGGGTAGAACAAATAAGTTGGCATGCATGATTTTGCGACCACCCGCATACAATATTACAACCTTGGAAACTGTGATGCACATGGAGCCTTTTACCCATGATGCATACAAATAGGCATACACAGAAGATGCGGACTCCAAGGAGGTGTTTTAGCAGCTACATGGCCAAATTCATATAGAATAAGGTGATGGTAAGGATGAGTATCATTTCTAGAATGGTTTACTCTACAAGCTCGACAAGCTCTCTATTCATAAAGGTGAACAATTGCAGCTTATCATAGAGGCTCACACCTCCAAGTTTGCAGGACATTTTTGTGTTGGGAAGACAATTTCCAACTTAAAGAGGTATGTGTATTAGCCCTTTTGTCGCCCTTATACACACCTGGGTGACATGGAAAAAAATTTCAATCAACTTGGTGTGTCCTTGGGGGCAAGTATCAAGTCAAGGTGTTGTCACCTGATCCTTGACTCTTCCATCTAGGCTAGCTCCTAACAAAGCCAAGGGGGGTAGTACCTAACAAAATATACTAAGGCTTGAACTAATCTAAGTACAATAAATAAATATAGGAGCTTATTGCAACAAAAGTAACTCTCTACTAGCAACATATATCATTCGTTCACAAAGTAAAAGTTTATGGAGATAGATATTCAATTAAAGAAGTAATTGCATAAAATATTTTTAAAGGATACAGATGCTTGCAAGTAAAATAACCATAAACAAAATAGATACTTCGAGATAAAGTAAATGGCGTCTTAAAATATAGAAAATTAGACCAGTGCCAAATATTGAGATAATGTGTTATGTTGTTGAAAATGTAGAGTACCCTGTGGATATTACTTTTAGAGTTTTAGAGTCTGATTAATGTGGAATTATTTCAGTGAAACTTGATTGCAAGAAAGCAAATTTACACTAGATTTTTCCTTTCAAGAGACTATCCTTTTAGTATAGAAATTTGTTGAGAACTTATCGAAACCCAATGGTTTCACAAGTATAGAAATTTACACTAGATTTCTCCTTTCAAGAGACTATCCTTTTAGTATATAAATTTGTTAAGAACTTGTTGAAACCAAATGGTTTCACCAACAAGCTCACTAGAGGTGGAAAAGGTCCAACACGGAGGGGAACAAGCCTGAGGTATTCCATGAAACTTAACACACTCCCCCTAGGAGGTTTTCTAAACCAAGCAATAGTTACTTTCAATATTGTCCTATTAAAATACTCCACATTGACCAGCCTAGTTCCGATGAGTTCCCTAGATCGAGCTAAGCTCGCAAGGGTTCAAAGCATACACTGGGAGCTAAGGGGAAATTTGTATTTTAAAAGAAAATTAAAAGGATGAAAATAAATTGTAGAAATGTAAATGTTTTCTAATTAAACTATTGTCCAAACTGTCTAACCTCTTTACATAGGAGTTGAGGGGACTGGTTTATTTGCCCCAAAAAAATAAAAATTGCAGAAAGGGAAATCTAATCTAGCAATTAAGGATTACTTTCCAAAATGAAATTTAATCTATGTGATTATTGTTGTTGTGTTTTATGCTTATTAAATGATGAAAAGAAAATGAAATGAAATACTAAAGAAAAATACACAATCACACCACAAGACACCATCCCCCTAGGGGGAAACGCAAATGGGGCACTATGTATCCCACTATTTTATTGCCTTAGTTACAATGGTCTCTTTTTAATGAGACTTTGGATCCTTATAATGATGGATCAAATAGGTTTACAAGTTACAAAATAGTTTAGGAAGGTATAAGGTTCTTTCGGAAGTCTCAAATGCTCCTAATCCGCCAAATTTTGGCAGAATGTCCCCTTGTTTATTCAATGACCTGCAAAAAACAGCAAGGTACTTGTGCCAAAAATGCTGCAAAACAACTTTAGAATTTTCCTGCAAAAGATGGTTAAAATTGCACCAGAATCTATATAAAAAATCTAAGTAAACCTACAGTAACTTAACAAAAAGAAGCCTAAATAAACAAAGAAAGAGAGCCTTTTTCTTGATGATATTACTTTATGTCCTAAAATAGTAAATAATATCAACAAAGATGCCCAAATTTAGAATTTAAACACTCTAGAATCAAACTACCTTTAGCTTAAAAAAAATTCTTCTAGGGATAGTCAAAAGATATAATCTAGCAAGCTAGATCAATTCTATGAATAATATTTTGCAAAATGAGATCTAAAATACTTGCTTTATCATGCAAACAAATTAATTTATAGAATTAACTTTGAAATAAGAACTTTACTTTGCATGTATTTGAAGTAACCCAAAAGTAGAAGATTTAGAATCTGGGAAAGTGAGGAAGATGAGTGCTTGAACTTCTTGAAATCATGGGCAAAATGGAGTCTTGTTGATGGATCAAAGAGGTACTTAGATATTGAAGGGAAAGGCAAGTGCAACCAAAGCCCAACCTCCTCTTCAAGTGTGAGAACCTGCAATACTTAGAGACTTCTTGCCAACAAACTATTAGTAGAATGGTGCTACCTACATAAAATG
This sequence comes from Picea glauca, assembly GCA_000966675.3. NCBI lineage: Eukaryota > Viridiplantae > Streptophyta > Pinopsida > Pinales > Pinaceae > Picea > Picea glauca. The sequence goes on along the minus strand of JZKD02S0636768.1, from coordinate 89,485 downwards.
ATTCATAAAAACATACACATTAACCGAAATGGATGTCTTATAAAACATTCAAATGTAAAAAAGTAAGAAGATTATTAATCATCCTAGCTCTTCTAGTCTTATCCTACTTGAAGATAGCTCCACTTGAAGGCCACTAACTAACAATTGAAACAAGAGCACAAAAGGAAAATTAACCTCACAATTAAGCACTTGACATAGATATTCCACACATGAAATTTGACACAACAATTACAGCCTCCAAAGCCTTTTATTTCAATGCAATGAGATGATACAATAGCAATGATATACAAGCAATTCTTCCCAAGCTCCAACTAGCTTGCAAAGGGAGAAGTAAATTCAATTTACAAGAGGAGGGGTGCACTTCCCAAGGAGGGAGGGCACACCACTTGGTGGGAATATCATGCCAAGTGTAGGAGATGGAGGTGCCACCTCTCTCCACACTCCAATCATTTGACACATGGGATAAGAAGTGGGCTATAGGGGCGCCACCTCTCAAGAGGTAGGCATCCTCCTCTTGGAGTGTGCCACATCTATTTAAGAGGGGCACACCCTCTCTTGGAGATCTCCCCAAACTCAAGCTCACACTCTATTAATTCACCCAAGACTTACACTTAATTTACAACACACTTTATTTAACTCGAAGCAAGGGTGAGTTGACTGAAAACATGTCCCAGACATGTTTCCCAAAAAATAGTTTTGTTGATTTTTTTTTATTCTCTTTTTTCAATTTTGTGAGAAAAATTAACTTTTTAGTGATTAAAATTACTAGTTTTACTCACAAAAGTGTGTACTTAGGTAAAATGGGTGCTGTAGGTCCTAAAATGAGTACCCCCAAGGTATATTATGCTTCCTAGTACCATTTTTTAAATACATAATCAAATTACAATTAAAAAATCTCATTTTATGGGAAATTTTTTTATTAACTAAAAAACTTTCAAAAAAACTAAGGGGGACTTAGAAAATTTTCATAAGACTCTAGGATAATGCTTAGAATGGTTATATACATAAGACTCTAGATTTAAATACTCCCCAAGTCATATCCACTACAATAATTACTCCAACTTTGGAGGATATTGAGTGAAAAAACTCGGAAATTATAAATCACTTAGAACAACAAAATATAATTAACAAGTAAAAAAACACTCTAGAGTAATGTACTAGCATCTAAGTCTTCGGTGGTTAATCCTATTACAAAAATCACATGCTTAAGTCATTTTATTACAATTCCCTGCAAGGTATGGAAATGTGGTAAAAAGTTGAAAAAGGGCCATAATGGCCGGCTGGACTTTTGAACTCTGAATTTTGAACAAGTAGTTATTCAATATTTGGCGACTCATATGAAAGTCCATCCTAGTGCAACTTGGTGGATAGAATTGACTCCATATGGGGATGTTTTCTTGGTATTTGAGAAAATGATATCATGCGAGAATCTAGAATCTGTTTCCTACGTCACAAACATCTCGCCAAAAACAACATCAGCAACACATGTATATGAAAAGCAAGTATAAAATGAAGTTGCACAACTAATATACATTTATATACAAGATAAAATACAAAAGAAGAAAGTGAACATAATATACAAGGAAAATAAATAATATGAAAGTAAAATACAAATGAAAGGGTTAGAGATATGTTACAAAGGATGCCCCGTGGCATCAAATGACATCATTGAAGAACATCTTGAGGAGTTGTTTGTTAACAGGAAAGGTCAACTTCTCTCCATCCATTCGGTTGAGGCGGAAGGAGTTCAACCCAACCATATCATGAATGATATATGGTCATGTCCACAAACTATCAAACGTCCCATGCTTCCCTGGATTTTCTTTCCTTTTATCATATAATAAGACTATGTCACCCTTCTGAAAGGCCCTCTGTTTGGAAGACTTGTCAAAAGTCTTCTTCATTTTTTCTTGATTTCTGACACTTTGATCAAAATCATTTCTTATGTTCTCATCTAAATCTATCAAATGATCCAACCTATTTTTTAAAGCATCTTTATTTGTATTGAATCCCTGAAGGATTTGATAAGTTAGAAGCCTCAAATGCATTGGCAATGTGACATCTAAACCATACACAAGCTCAAATGGAGTCTTCCCTATTGTACTTTTCTTTGTTATTCGATCAGCCCAAAGTGCAAACTTAAGCTTACTATCCCATGATTTCTTATTATCCCCCACTATTTTTTTAATGATGGTCATAAGATTCTTATTACTTGACTCTACTAGACCATTTCCTTGGGGATAATAATTTGATGAATGAGATAAGACAATGTCATATTTAAAACAGAATGAGGAAAGTTTTGTTGAACTAAAGGATTTTGCATTATCAGTTGTGATCTTGGCAGGCACACCAAATCTAGGGATAATCTTATCTTCAAGAAAATCCATGACTACTTTGTCGGTTTCCCACTTGGTGGGTATTGCCTCTACCCACTTGGTGAAATAATCAGTTGCAATTAGAATCCAAGTGAATTCATTGCTTGAATTGTCCTTAAACTAACCGATAAAATAAATCCATCATTGTTGGAAAGGGGCCTCAACTACTACTACTTGTAATGGTAAAGTTGCAAGCTTTTGCTTTCCTGTAAACATCTGAAATTGTTGACAACTTCTAACCATTTTATAAACGTCAAAAAATATTGTAGGCCAATAGTATCATGTTCTAAGAATTTGGTGGGTTGTTGTTTTGGCTACATAATGTCCTCCACAAAATCCTGAATGAAACTCTTTCAAAAGTTTCTTAGAGTCTGCCTCATCAACACATTTAAGTATTACCCCATTGGGGTTCCTCCACCCCAATTCATCCTAAATAAAACAATACATAGATACTCTTAACCTTAATGCTCTTCTTTTATGACCAATTAAATGATTTGGGAAAGTAAGGTTATGGAGGAAGAAAATAATGTATGAATACCACTGATTATGTTCTGACCTTTGAAGATCTGTAGACATGGTTGGCCCTGGTTGACTATTCTAACACACTAAATCCAAAACCTTCCCATTTTCTTATGTCAACATCTATGTTAAACCCTGACCTTTGACCAACTTTGTGGGTTTTATCTCTAAATCATACTCTTGAATTTTAGAGACCCACTTTCATCTTACTCTAAAGCAATCTTGTTGGGATAGTATATATTTTACTGTTGAGTGAGGAACATACCCCACAATCTTGGAATACCCAACATAAAATATAAAATACTTAAGAGATTTGACTAAGGCATATGCTTGTTTTTCAATGACAGTATAATTTAATTCATAATTATGCAATGCCTTACTCATTAATGCAATGGGTTTTTCTTGACCTTCATCATTCTTTTGGGGAAACACCTCTTCAATTGTATCTTCTAAAGCAAAGGAAAAAAATTGGAAATCCTTAGTATAATATGGACTAATTAACACAGGATATCTGCCAATTGAATCCTTAATAGTGTTAAAATATTTCCCTTCCTTCGACTGTCCATTCAAATTTAACATCTTTCTTTAATAATCTAAGACCAGGTTTCATAGTCTCAGCTAAATTTGGAATAAATCTCCTGGAAAAGTTAATTTGACCAAGGAAATATTGTAGGGCTTTCTTAGTTTGTGGAAAAGGGATCCTCTTAATGGCTTATACTCTTTATGGATCTATGTTTACCCCATCTTTTGTAATGATGTGGCCCAACAATTTTCCTTCATCAACACTCATTACTGACTTAGCTGGATTTAATGAGATGTCATACTTCTGACATCTTTCAAAAACCTACGTTAGATAACTTACATGTTCTTATCTATCTTTTGAGAATATTGTCAAGTCATCATGATCAATTTCAATGATTATACCCATCAATTCCTTGAAGGAAAAATCCATTGCTCTTTGAAAATTGGCACCTGCATTTAATAAGCCAAAAGGCATCCTTAAATATTCAAAAGTGACCCAAGGTATTATGAATGTAGTTTTGTTTTGATCTTATTTACTTACCAACACCTAGTTATAACCTGAGAAACCATCTAACATGGACATAATATTTGATCATGTAACCCTTTGAAGTAAGGTTTCCATGTTAGGGAGAGGATTGTTGTTTTTTGTGCATGTCAAAAATTCTTGAAATCAATGCACAACCTTATCCCTCCATTCTTTTTTTCTGGAAAATACCAAGTTAGAACACCAATATGAGTGCCTTTTTGGGGCAATGATACCCGCTACCAATATTTTTTGAAGTTCCTTTTGAACCATGGGAGCTAACTTGGGATTTATTTTCTTTAACTTCTGACGCAAAGGCTTTGTATATTCCTTGAGGGGGATAGTGTATTGAAATACATATTCTCGATATGCTTTAAGTTCATCATATGTAAAATAAAACACATCCATATACTCATGGACAAGATTTATTAACTATTTTCTTTCTTTTTCTGAAGTACCTTTTCCAATTTTTATCATTTTGGGATCCTCATTTGTTCCAATGTTTACCTCAATGTAATCACCAGATTTTATTGTTTCTTTGTTTTTATAATTTCCGTGCCTATCAAAAATCTATTCCAACTTTATGAGAACCTTGGGAGTAGGATTTTCAAAATGCTCTTCCTCTTCTTCCTTGTACTCATGCCCTTCATCCTTATAACCAACCCTGAAACCTGAAAACTCTTGCAAATTGTTCATAAATATGAGAATTTGTTTATCATCATTGAAGGATTTCCAATGATCCATATTATCTGGAACTAAAGGTCTAAAAATAACTTCCATTTTACCTTGACCACTCAAAAACTCTTCTGAAGGCTGAAAAGTAGATGTTGAAACTGCTAACTTGTGTTAATGTTTAAGCCATTATTATAGTTCTTTGTATTTCAATAGATAACAACAACATAAGACAAGATCATTGAGAAATACACAATCACAAGAGACGTGGAATTTATCCTGGGAAACCCTCTAGGGGAAGAAAACCCAGCAAAACTTTTTTATTATAGATAGCCAATACAATGCCAAGAGATAACTTAAGCTAATACAGAAGATCGTCTCCCAAAGATGCGCCACTCTCTCTCTCTCTTCTCCAACTGCAGTTCTAAAACTTGTCTCTCAATGAGCAAGTGAGGTGCATCTAAGTGAGGCGCTAGACTCCTTATTTATACTAATATGGCATGTGTGAAGCGTCTCTTCACTAGCAGGGTCGACTTCTTAATCTGGGTGGTTATAACCACCTTTATTTTATTTTGAGGCCTCTTTGATATATTCTGGGGCCGACTTCTTATTTTTCCTATTACAATTATATTATGACCAATCCGCAAAAGGGGATTTGGTCCTTTTACAATAGTCGACATGATCAATCCACAATGGGGATTGATCCAATGAATAATATATCAAATAATAATAAGAATACACTTTGCAGTTACATTATTTCAACGTGTCTGCTAAATTGTTGTGTTCTTTGGGAATTGATATAATATCTAGGGAACTAAAGAGTTCCATAGTATCCCATATTGCATTTTTGTACTTCTTTAGTCTTTCATTCTTGCATGCAAACTTATTTTTTACTTGGAGAATTACTCAATGAAAATCACCTTTGATGTTTAGAGATTTGATTCCCATATCCTTAACAATCTTTAATCCTAGTAAGAGTGCCTCATATTCAGTCATGTTATTTGTTCCCTCAAATTTCAATCTGAAAACAAAGTAGTATGATTGTTTGGATGGAGAAGTTAGAACAATTCCTTCCCCTTTACCAAACCTAGAGTGTTCCCCATCACAATTCATTTTCCAAACTTCATCAATTTTCTCTTCTTTGAATTTTTCTTTTATTGGTGCAAGAAAATTAGAACAAATTGAATAATTGCCAATGTTACTCATGTGATAAACAAATTCATTCATAGATTCCTTGGGATCTTCTACATGGAAATTTTTTTCTTTTTCCCTATGAAGTTTCACAAATGATTTTTCAGAGGATGGGATAGTAGCATAAGTCAAATACATTTGAAGGGTGCCTCTCATTGTTGCAGCCCACTCTCTAGATAGAAGCATGCCTCAAGCACCAGGCACATCAATAACAAGGACATCCATGGGGAAGGTGATATTGGGATAAGCTGCCAATTTCACTTGAATATTTAGAATAATTCCATGTGTCTCAACTTCCCTTGAATCCATGGCACATAAATTGTGATAAAGCCTTGACACTTTCATAGTCAACATGTTCATAACATTCTTCGTAATGATATTTGATGAAGCTCCTTAATCATACATGCACTTATGGAGAAGAAGATCATTAATCAGCAAGGATACAAAGAAATGTGGGTGATCTTCCTTTATCCAATTGATATTGTTTATAATAACAGGGGCATCATTATGAGGCTCATTAGGCTTATCCAAAGTTTTCCCCTGATGTTTCCCAAGACTTAGCTCATTAGATCCCTATATTACTTTTAATAACTTGGTTTTTTAAGAGGGTATCTTATCGAGTTTTGAAAAAGGTACCAAAACATTTGCATTGGATATCCAATTACCCAAATCAACACTTAAATTTGTATCTAGGGGAGTAGAAGTTTTAGGAATGATTTGACTTGATTTACTAGCATTATCATTCTCTTTTCTTTGATATGTTACTCCTGTATACTGTCATTTCTAAGATCTACTCTGGTGTAGGATTTTCACCATATAAACTTTTCACATTTCAACCTTTATACTTATTTATTTTTCTTGAGTTGATCATCTGTGACTTTGTGAGTTTTGCCTAAATTGTTGATAAAATCATGCTTTCTAGAAGTCCCAACATAGTTGTTTGTCTCTAGGAGTCCTTTCTCATTAAATTGACAAAATATTGGGCAAGTAGACTCTTCATGAAAGTCCTCACAACCTCTTCAAAAAGTAGGGGCTTCATCATTGACCCTATTTGTTGACTCTAATTGGTTAGGTGGTCTTTGATCTTGAGGAGGACCATTTTTCTGCCACTTCTTATTATTTTTCCTAGGTTGGAATCTATTAGCATTACTTGTTTCCATGGAAATTAATTTGTTTTTCATTGCATTAAGTTGGGTAACATGGTTATATTACATGGTTTTGATCATCTTTGTTAACTCTTTAATGGGATCTACTGAAGAGTACTTACTATCTGAGGCTACTTCTTTGTTTTTAGGCTCTGACTGCTTAGAAGTACAACCCCTTGTGAAACTTGGAAGGTTGGACTTTCTTGATGCTTGCATATTTTTTTCAATGTTAGTTGTCATCTCTTGAGTGACTTTGACGTTGGTGGGTTCCTTATCTCTTAATTGATATCTCATTTCACCACCAAAGGTCTCAATATAATAAACCAAGATGTCATTATCAGGGGGTTTGATATATGTATGCAAGTTTGAAACCAATTCATTGAACTTCTTATTAAATTCTTCCATTGTTTCATTTTCATTCTTCTTTATAGTATTGAGGGCAACTAACAAGTGACAGTGATCTCTTTTCTCCCCCCATCTTTTTGTGAAGGAATCTAAAATATATTTCAAATTTTTAAACTTGTCATCTGGACAGTCTTCATACCAATCGAAAGCATATTCTTCTAAGGATAAAACAAATAATTTCATTTTGACATCTTCATAATCATGTGCAGCACACCATTTATTAATGCATCTCATAAAAGATTTAATATGAGATTTAGCACTAAAAACATTATTCCCTTGAAAACTAGGTAACTTTTCAATTGTTTTTTTTGGGATTGCACGAGGATAACCATTTATATTTGGAAAATCACAAGGATCATATATAGCCATTTCTAAATTAACACTATTATTAGCAAAGAGCAAGTGAATATCATAAATGGACTCGAATCCTAAATGACGGCGCAAAAATGTTTCCTCCTTTATACACATCTAGGTGAAGTGGAAGAAATATCCAATCCACTTGGTGTGTCTTTGGGGGAAATTATCAAGTCAAAGTGTTGTCACTTGATCCTCGACCCCTCTGTCTAGGCCAACTCTTAGTAACGCCAAGGGGGGTAGTCCTTAACAAAATATATTAAGGCTTGAACTAATCTAAGTACAAGAAATAAATCTAGGAGTTTATTGCAACAAAAGTAACTTTATATTAGCAACATATATCATTCATTCACAAAGTAAAAGTTTATGGAGATAGATATTCAATTAAAGAAGTGTTTGCATAAAATATGTTCAAAGGATACATATGCTTGCAAGTAAAATAACCATAAACAAAATATGTACTTCAAGATAAAGTAAAGATTTGCAAAGATGAGTACTTGAAGAAAATGGCTTCTTAAAATATAGAAAATTAGACCAATGCCAAATATTGAGATTGTGTGTTATGCTGCTGAAAATGTAGAGTACACTGTGGATATTTCTATTAGAGTTTTAGAGTCCGATTAATGTGGATTTATTTTAGTGAAACTTGATTGCAAGAAAGCAAATTTACACTACATTTGGTCTTTCAAGAGACTATCCTTTTAGTATAGAAATTTGTTGAAAACTTTCTGAAACCCAATGGTTTCACTAACAAGCTCACTAGAGGTGCCAGAGGTCCAACACGGAGGGAAACAAGCCGAAGGTATTCCGAGAAACTTTACACAC
>JZKD02S0636768.1:42963-59010 GCA_000966675.3 Picea glauca | reverse complement strand
CTAATCCTTGATTCTTCTTGTGCACAACAAGTCCAAAGTTCTTCAAATGTGGGATACTCCTTCCTTGTGTTCATGCTTGCAGAAAATGCATCCCATGTCTTGGGAAGACCATTGAATACTATATTTACCAATTCCTTCTCTGAAATGATTTCTTCAATAGCTTGTAGTTGATCTTTTAACTAAGAGATTCTCACAAGGTATGATGTTATGTTGTCATCATCATTCATTTTCATGTCACGGAGCTCATTCTTCAGACTCATTACTTGTCCAATGTTTATGACTGAGAAGAGGTTTGTTAGGGCATCGTACATCTTCTTAGATGAGTCAAGATGGGAGACGTAGGGTATCAAGTGGTCTTTTATAGAGTCCACTATGATACTCATGGCATTGATGTCATTTTCTTTGAACTTCTCCATAACTGCAACTTTCTGAGGTTCGTTCTCTTTTCCTTCTTCGAACTGTGGTTCCACGATCTTTCCTTTCACGATATCCAACACTTTATTCTTGGCAAGGATGAGGTCAATCCTTGTCTTCCACGCTCTGAAGTTAGAAGCCCCTTCTAACTTGTTTCCCGACTTCATAGAGTAAGTCATAACTTCTTTAACTTGGTCAACCTTTGACCAAAAACTCAAACTTGACGTCTTAGCTTGCTGAGAGTACCAGGAGGTGCGCTAGGCTAGGGCACACTAGGCTATCCAAAAATTAGGTCAATTTCTTCACTTAAGGTGCCTCAACAAGAGGGTTAGAGTTTCGTTGATGCAGCAAAAACTGGCTACAACTGCAACTGTAACTGACCAAATCCTCCCAATCTATCTTCCAGCGGTTAGATTGTCTGAAGATAGTGTGGGCCCATAACCTGTTAGAAATAATAGATGTGCTCGTTTAACCATAGAAAATATAGCAATATTGTCATCCAACCATAGGCTGAAGCCACCCCCGAGCACCTTAACCTTGACAGAGAATGATTCTGGAAGCAAACCCTAGGCCTAATAGCCAATCAATGTAGCGTACCTATCTCTCTCTCCAGAGATAGCATACAAGGCAGAAATTCCAAACCATAACCAATAGAAAGTTTGAGCCTAACCTAAGAATAAATATTGCAGTAGCTGCAGCTACTCCCCAGACTTGTGCACTTACCCAGTTTCTGCAGTGCGCACTTCTTTATTGTTGAAATTTCGAGTTGTGTTTGTCAAATTAGATCTGGCTACCTATATTTATATTGTTTTTCCTGAGCTGTATGGACCGAATTCTCATTCTAGAGGCTAAATACTTAATATTAAATATTTCCTTGAGACGACTTGTCTTCTAGGGTTATGTTCAATGCTTTAGGGTTTCTTCTTGCTTCTCAAAATATTTTATTCTCGTCAGGGTTACACGTGGAGGTAAATACCTCCCACAGCTACCATAATATCAACAAGCATGACATTTGGCAGATTAGGTTTAAAGGAAAACTTTCAGGCAAAGCAAAGTGGTACTCCAGGGATAAGGTAGAGGAAAATTTTCCTCACCTCATTAAGTAAATATTTTGGGGACCAAAAGCCTCCCTAAATGGGGAGGTATGATCCAGATTGGATCATTATATTGTTTGTCATCTATATTGATCCTTTAAGAGTGGAAAAAATTGGAGGATTCAACTTGCAAGGCCATTTTAGTGGTGGGTCTCAGTTTGGAAAATTGGGGTCCCAAACCTTTTGAAGCCATTTTGAGGCATTAAATGACGTTTTTTGGGGTTCTAGTGTCTAAAACTTTGGAACACACGATTAACGGTATTCTACACTCTAAGACATTTCCAATGGTGCAAATCCTGCATCAATCGAAGTTCGTATGCAAAAGTTATGTCTCCCGCAAGTTGACCTATTGTGTTGACCACCATGGTATGAGAGGATGTCGCGTTAGCCCCCGTTACTCATGCATATGGGGCTAGCCACGTATGTAATTTCAAGAATATTATAGAAGGTCCAAAACCCTATCACAATTGAGGGTTGAGGAAGTAAAAAACCTAGCCCTAGATGGCTATCGGGCTATGTTAAATACCGGTCCACTAGGAGGAGAAGGGGTTCCATTCTTTTGCATTATATCTTGTTCCATAGCTAAGAAAAACATCTGAGAGTGGTATTTTGTGAATAACAGAGGAGGAGAGATTTTGTAGCAACCATACAGGCCACAGGTCAAAGACAACTCCATAAAGACTGCCTCTTTCTTTATACTTGCACAATTTCTATACTAGAGAAAAAAGAGCAGAGCAGCCTCACCTTCTAGTTGGTTCTTCTCCCATATTGGGTTTTTTGGGTCGTATCTTGTGTTTATTTGTGGATGGTGTGATTGTATTTTATTGTTCTCTATTTTCGACATTTTATCTATTTCATGCATAAGCAGAAAAATCAATAACTAAATATTTTGGAAATCTAAAGGAAATAACCTTAATAATAAAGATTTCAGTTATTTATCATATCTGTTGTGATGAACTGTTCCAGTGGAATATCCATTATAGTTTATAGATCAAGCAGTTTCACCTCAACATTAAGTATAAGAAAGGGAGCACCAATCGCATCGCCGACTACCTCAGTTGACCTCTAGTTGTAGCACTAACCACGGTGCTCGACTCTTGTGGGCATGAGACCTCCAGGTGGTCCCAACTCTATAACAACAACCCTAACTTCGCTACAACCTAACAGATGTTGGGAATAAGCATAGTTGTTGCGAATTTTATCTTCAGGATGGACTGTTATGCCATCTAGTTCATCTATGTGTTCCTTCAAGGGAGCATGCAAAGTTGATTTGGGAAGCCCACTATATTCGGGTGGCAAGACACTTTCGCATGGAGTAGACAGTGACAATACTACATAATTATTTCTATTGATCGAAGCTTCAATGGGATGTTAGTAAGAATATAATATCCTACACTACCTTCTCCATTTCCAATCTAGCCATTAAAAAACAATGACTATACACCCCTCTACCTACTCCCAACAAGCCTTGGGAATCCATCTCGATGGACTACATGCCAAGTCTTCCCTCAACCAAGCATGGCAATGATTGTGTATTTGTAGTGGTTGATCGATTCTCTAAGATGGTCATTCTGACTGCCTGCAAGAAGAATATCACAGTCGAGGCCACTGCCAAGCTCTTTTGAGCATGTATGGGTACACTGTGGACTACCACAGAGCATCATATCCAATCGAGATAGCAGATTCTTAAGCACATGATGGTCGAGCCTCTGGTCGTTGTTGAACACCAAGTTCACAAAATCCACTGCCTTCCACCCTCAGACTAATGGACAGACAAAGGTCGTCAATAGGATGATCATGCATATCTTGTGTATGTACAACTCCAAGCATCCACGCACATGGGATGAGATCCTTCCTTATGTCCAACATAGCTACAACATAGCCCTCCATAGCTCGACCGACCACAACCATTTTCAGGTGGGTATCGTCTTTCAACCATTAGGCCCCATTGATGTAGCATTGTCCCTTGCATCCACACATGCATAATCTTCCCATGTTCAATCAGAGGTTGACAAAGCCACCAAATTCATTTAATGATTTCAGCACATCCGCCAACAGGTCCATGATATTTTTCAAAAACACAATGCTAAATACAAGCAACACCATGATCAACACCAGGTTCCACACAAGTTTTAGGTGGGAGACAAGGTTTGGTTGCATTTGCAGAAAGAGCGCCTTGCAGGACCCCATTAGAAGCTACAACCACTTTTTTATGGACCTTACACCATCACAAAGTTTGTGGGAGACAATGTTTTTTAATCAAGTATTCCCCCTTTCCTCAGCTTGCACCCAGTGTTCGTTGTGGACCTCCCTCGGCCATATTTTCCACCACTACTTGACACATTAGAAGTGGCAGAGAAACTAACACCTGCAGATCTAAACCCTAACTGCATGGAACAAGAAACCATTAATCAGATCATGGACACACACATTAAGGGCACCCGCCAACAAAAGATCAAACTCTATTGAGTCGTCAAAGCAAGGCAACTACTACACCAAGGCAAGTGGCTCACCAACGTCAAGTTCAGCAGAAGTTTTCTCATTTAATGGGGGCACTCAACGCAATGGATATCATTGCTTCCTAAGGGGGGAGCACTGATCCATGTGGACATCAGTGGTCGCCCACCTATTCCACTGGCTCAAAATACATTTTCCATCTTGGCAGTTTTTCTATGGTTTTTCAAGTCCGCAACTTTCAAGGTCGTTTTGAGGCCCTAAATAATGATATTTTGGCTCGACATCGCCTAGAATTTTGTTAGACGATAATGCTAGGTCGAATGCAATGTGTACTCTTCAGCTAGACCTTTCCAATGAAGTATTGGGCACCCCAAACAAAGATCGTATGCAAAAGTTACGTCCTCCTAAAGTTGACGTATCAACTACCCCCATCGAGGCCCACAAACCTTTTAACGGTTTATCTCTTGGGGTTAAGGTAAGGCCTTTGGAGCCTCACTGTAATCATCTTCTCGTGAATGTGCATAGCCATCACATCTCTTCTCAAAGATAAGCTACCACCATTCTAGCGAGTTCATTTCACTTCATATTTTCTTTTGCAGTCTCTGTAGATTTGATTCTTTAATAAAAATTGAGTATTATTGTATCTTTGTGTTTATGTCCTATTTTTGTGTTTCATTTTGTTCTCTCCTAAATATGGATCAAGAGGGGATGTAGATGATTCAAATTTAGGGGATATCAATAATATGGAAGTTTCATATGATTGTGATTTGAATTTATCTACTAACTTTGAACCAACTTCCTTTGAAGACATTGTTTCTCATGATGAGTGGAAAGAAGCTATGCAAAAAGAGTATGATGCTCTCATCAAGAATGAGACATGGATGTTGGTGGATCCTCCATTTGGATCCAAACCAATTCATTGCAAGTGGGTCGACAAGAACAATTAAAAATCAAATGGCTCACTTGAAAAGCATAAGGAGAGGCTTGTGGAAAAAGGATATGCACAAAAGCAAGGCATAGACTAAGAGGAGACTTTACCCCCCACAACAAAATGGGTTACCATTCATGCTTTTTTGGCTTTGGCAACATAGAATAGGTGGAATATTCATCACATGGATGTGAAGACAACTTTCTTGAATGGAGATTTGAAAGAGAATGTCTACATGTCTCAACCAAAAGGATTTGTTGTGAAGGGTCAAAAGAATAAGGTATGCAAGCTCATCAAGTCTTTGTATGGCCTAAAGCAAGCACCTTGTGCATGGTATGAAAAGCTCACTAAGCATATTTTGAAGATCAATTTGAAGCAGTTTAATCTTGATGATGCAACTTTGTTTGTCAAGAAAATTGGAAAATTGTTGTATATATCGTGGTGTATGTAGATGATCTTTTTCGATAGCATGGAACAATGAAGCATTTATTGCATCCATAAAGAAAGAATTGAAGAAGGGTTTTGAGATGACGGACATAGGACATCTTCACTACTACTTGGGTATTGAAGTAACTCAAATCCAAGGTATATATTCATCTCCCAAAAGAAGCACATTGGAGAGTTGTTGAATAAATTTGGCTTTATTGATTGTAATCCTCTCTCTACTCCAATGGAGCAAAATTTGAAGTTAACATGAAAAGAAGGGAAAGAATTTGAGGATGCAACTAAATATAGACAGCTTGTGGGGAGTCTGGAGTCTCATCTATCTTACCACTACTAGACCAGAGATTTCATTTGCAGTTGGGATCCTTTCTAGGTTCATGCAAAAACCTTGTGAGGAACATTGGTATGTTGTAAAGAGAGTTCTAAGGTACTTGAAGGGAACTCAAGACTTGGGCTCAAATACTCTAAGGTGGAGGAATTCAAACTAGTTGGATATACAGATTCAAACTTTGATGGGGATAAGGAGAATGGAGTGACTACTTCAAGATACCTCATGAGTATTGGATCAACAACTATCTCTTGAAGATCACACAAATAGTGTGTTCTAGCAGATTCCACTACAGATGCAAAGTATGTGGTTGTTATAGAGGCAACAAAGGAGATTGTGTGGCTCAAGAAGATACTAGAAGATTTGCAAGAGAAACAAGTGAATGTTACTCCACTTTTGATTGACAACACTTCTGCAATCAAGTTGGCCAAGAATCCTAGATTCCATGATCGAACAAAACACAACAACACGAAGTACCATCTAATTCGACCTCATGTAGATGCCAAAACTATTCATTTGATACATTGTTCCACAAGTGAGCAAATTGCAAGCATCTTCACCAAAGAGCTTGGAAACAAAAAGTTTGAAAAGTTCATAAAGATGTTTGGACTCAAACACTCCTTCGGATTAAGGGGGGGATGTTAGATACCTAATACTAGGGATTAGGGAGTCTTGTAAATATTATTATTGAGAAATATGAAGAGTCATAGGTGAATAAGAACAGTGATTGGAGTTGTGGGAAGATGAATCCAAAGGTCATATCTCAATGTATTTATATATAGCTCACATTAATAAAATCATTCACGTTGGAGTTATCCACGAACTTGTCAATGTTTACTCATATTTGTATTTTTTATACTCACATTGATCATTTATGGCCACTAGTGGATACTAATATTTAAATTCAATTGAATTCCCATAGAGAGAAGGGATCATCCATGATGCAAAAAATGTTGTTCTTAGTTATCAAGTGAGGAGATACCTATGAAATGAGAGAACATAAGGAAACTAGGAAGAAGACTAAACCCATGTCATAGCTCATGATGAGCATCATCCACCCCCATAAACACCAACATGAGATGTACAAACTGCTCGAAATTAATGGAACCATGAAATGTTTTGTACACACTCCTTAGAACCATGATGAGCATGCAAGCCCTACAATCCATTTCACGATTCCACCCTTTTCCATCATTATCTATGACAATCCATACATTTTACATGTCGATGATGGCGTTTCTAAAGAATGAATAATACTCATCGCTGCAAAATGGAATTTGTGTACAACCAAAGAAAGGAGATTCGAAATCCATTGTATGATGATGAGAACACTTTTTCTCACCGTAAAAAATTTATGGACATCCCACAAAGTAAATTGTATTTATTCTTTAATGAAAGGAAGCAAACCTTAAATACTAGACAAACATCCTATAAATACTTGCCTTGGAACATTGATATAACATGTTTTTTCCTTGTAACCTTGCAAAACATCAAAGTTTCACTTATATTTATGGCAATGGCATGTTTCTCTGGCTTGCCATGAAATGCCCTCTCTGGCCAAGATTTTGTCCCACATTGCTTGCTCACGTGGGAATCGTGCATGCTCGTAACGATCACACCTCTGTCGATTTGCAAGTGACGGTTGATCCCGATGACAACAAGGTGGGGTTTATTGTTAGCTTGAATGAGGCGAATGTCATTGAACATATTGGATCGAGCAATGAAGGAATCACAGTCCTGAATGATGTTCTTGACCATGCATTGAATGAATCAGGGTCATATGAATAAAAAATCGTCGATGTGAACGAAGGTACAGGGAATATATTTCCGGATCTTGACGCCTCCAGTCAGGAACAGACTCGAAATACTCAGAAAAGCCCTGATCATGCCTTGCCTTCTCGAATCGGGGCATTTTCGTTTCACATTGGGACTGGGGACGGTGTGGTTGGAAATGGATGCAGTGGGTTATGGTCTCATCGCAACCCTTGGTGTCGAACAGTTTTGCCAAACACGATTTCTGCATCTCAGATCTCAGTAATGGGGGAAGAGTGATCTGGGGTCTGATTCACCTGCTGAGAATTTCAATTTTTTGAAACAAAGAGTATGCTGAAGCAGGCAGAATCTTGAGCAGCGGAGAAGTATTCTATAATTCTTGCGAAAGACGCCGGATTAGGATACCTTTAACAAACAGTGTGTGATGAATTGGGAGGTTAAAGGTATTTCTTTGAACTCGTGGAACCTGGAACAAAGTCGGTTCCCTAGAGGCGTGGATTTAGCCTAGAATATATCAATCAGGGTAATTAACCCTTATGAATTCAATTTCTGGGCATGTCGAGATATACGAGACCCTTTGTTGATAGGTTTGCTCAAAAATTCTGCCATATTTTGATGTTGAACAACATATGAATATCTTTAATGCCAATATACAGTCCTTTTGTAGGGGCTCGCTACTAGAGATACTAATATTTAAATTTGAGCAATGCATGTTTCGCATCTCAATTCTAGGACTCTCATACGAGAATGTCCCTTTAGGAAACCTTGCTTGCTCTAGACGTCCAAAATTGTGAACATTGGAAAGTAGAGTGTTGTTGAATCTCCTTTTGTGCAACCTCGGGTGAAGGAGCCACCGCATTCATCAATCATACCGATGTCTCAAGTTTGAGAAGACCCTCCTCATTGGAAAGAGGAGCCCTCCAACACGGTGTTGTAATTGGCCCAATCTATGGATATTGATGTTGGTTGGCAGACAAAATATAATAAGAGAAAGGAGTTCATGTTGATTCCCCCTCATCTTGAAAAACATGAAAGGGGGGATGAGTTTAGTGCACGTCTAAAATCCTACAAGGATGGTACCAAACAACCTCTTCTCTATCACAACGTTACGCTTGGCAACCTAAGGAGACTCTTCTTGAATGAAGTTGTCCCTATTTTCTTGGAATGTGGGAGGGATGACTATCCCTAGTTGTACACAATGCATGAGAGGAGGTATTGAAGGAAGCTAAGTCAAATGCAATGTTTCTTGAAGAAGTTAAATCAATTGGCATTGAAATTAAGAAATGTTATGACCTACAGTGGGAATAGTCCATTTTGGGTTATGAAGCATGTGCAAGGGGGAGGAAGTCTAGTTATAGCTATATCTCACTCTCTCAAGAGTTTTGTTGTGGATCATGGCTCAAACCCTACTAACAAGTGTGTATGGGTAATGTTGTTGTTGAGAGACAAAGTAGTGGGCTTTTTCTCGGTTTATGCCCCTAATTCTAGCTCTGAAAGATGTATCCTTTGGGATTGGCTTGTCTCGTCTCTATCAAACATTGAGTGGATTTTGGTATTGATTTTAATATGGTAGAATGGGTCAAGGATGGAGAAGGTGGATCTAGTTTTGTTATTTGTGGAGTAGAAAAGAAAGCTTGGTACAAGGGCAAAGCCTATCTTCAAGGTTTTCATCCTAACTAGAAGAAAGGATTGGATTACGAAGGACGGCTTACTTGGTGTAATATGCGCCAAAGGAAAAGTCAAAGTACAAGCCGGATTGGACATATTTTATGGCCCCAATGAGGGGATTTCCTTTTCAAGTAAGTTGTGAGTAGTGGATGTGGAATTTAGTGCAGTGGGCTCTGATCATCACTCGATTATCACATCCATCTGTATTGGTTAGGTTTTGAATGAGCTCGTGTCATCTATGTTCAAACTCAATGTTTCTCACTTGGACTCAAAATACTTCAAGGATCTTGTTTACGAGATTTGGTACCTTTCTCCTAGGCCACCATGGGAGAGGGGTTGGGTCATGTTATCGCACAACATGTACTTGCCTAAAGCCCAAAGAAAGTAGATGCAAGATTGGCGTAATAGGGGGTGACCTATCACTGTCACCTTAATAGGAAACCCCTTTCTATTTAGGAGTATATTAATGTACCCCAGGGGAGACGTCCTTGGTGACCTGAGGGTTTGAGAAGGCTAAGGCAAGAAAGTTCCCCCCTCTCACAAGTCACTCGGTTTCAAGGGTTCTTTGTATCTTATAGAGATGAAGCAAAATATAAATGAAGTGTACCTGCCCAGAACAAGACAACAAAATAGAAAAGGAGCCCTTTCCAAGTACCCAAATGATATTAATGCTTCATAAGACAATGAACTCTTAAGAAATATGCTAGCTGATATAAAATTGCAGCAGTACAACAGTTTACAACAGCAATGATAAATTTGTAACAGCCACAATAATTATGCTTCAAAATGTTTGATAAAAGACTAGAAATAGTAGCTTTAAGTAGGCAAAGTGATATTAGATAGTCACAAGAAGATTTAGCAATGTCTAGCTAGCATAACATGTCACTTTTAAGGTTTATTTGTTGTTGTTAGATGGTTGTGGCAATCTTTTGCAACAGCAGCAAGTTGGTTAGTGAATTAGGCTAATCTAATGTTAGTAGGAGTTAGTGGATGTTCCAAAAAAGATAGTTTGAAAGTGGTTTGATCAATCAATCACTACTGGTGAATAGACTAGTGCCTTCTAGGGTAATGGAGTCAATGATAGCAGCAACAACTCTTAGATTGAAATAGTAATGATAATACTTAGTCAAAGGAGATGGAGAAAATGAGAGAGGTGTTGGTAACCCAAGGCCTCAAACATTCAAGTCCTAGAGGTAATTGCTAGAAAGTAAGAAAACTTGGTCCCTAGTGATTTCTCTTTTCCTTAGACAATTTGAGATAAAATATGCAATAGGCAATGTAAGTAGGGTTACTAGAGTGCTACAATGGTAGGGATCTAGTATCTACTTCTAGATATGGTGCTCCTTGAGAAATTTAAACAAGTAGAAAATTATAGAGAAAAGGATAATAACTTATGTCTTTCTCCTAGGGTTTCAAGCAAGCAATTTTATAATCTTTGACATGAAAAAGTAAAATTCACCATAAGCATTCATTCACAATAAAGAAATGCATATTTTTTTCTTACTTCACGAAGAATAATCAAGCTCAAACCCTAGTTGAATATTTCCCACCATGGAAATAGTCAAGATACACCAAAAATGTCTCTCCAAGAAGTTGCGCACCACTTAGTTTCAGCCAAATACCCTTAAAGAGGGCTGAATTTCAGACCACACACTTGTGTGATGAGTGAATGATGAATAAAAATGAGAGTTTTATCTCTTATTTATACAATATCAATGACCTTTAATTACAATTAGGTCATAAAAAGGTCAACATGGCCAAATTACACTAACATCTAGTTTTTTACATAAATGACAACAATTAAACCTTAATTTCATCTTCAAGGGTGACATCATGCCCTTCTAGGGTGATGTCAGGCCCCCGAGGTGGAACACTAGGCCTCAAATGGAAAACGGTTGGCCTCTAAAGGCCCCAAATGTTGCCACACATGCCAACTAGCACCAAACCGCCCTCATAAATGCAAGCCCTGATTGGATGACATCTAGGGTCAAAATGATGACATCAGGGGCTCTCAAGGGTCAACGTACTGGAGGAAAGGCAAAACCCCCCTTGGTTTAGGTCTGTTGGAGTGTTCTTGGTGCAACGTCCTTCCTTCTTCTCGGTTCCAGCCTCTGGTTTCTCTTTCCCCCTGGTGGGGTCACAGCATCCATCTGTTGGGCTTTCAACGACATGGAGGTCTGACCTAATCATTCCCCCATATGTACCTGTCCATTGGGCAAAGTCCTGCAGCAGCCACAAGTACGCCCTCCATGGGCTCATAAGTTACAGGGATCATAGCAATGTCAATCACATCTAATAATCAAATTACACAAACATGTGCATCAAACCCCCCTTTACCCAGACAAATGCTCAAAGACGTTATGCAGTTTAACAAGTCAAGTTTGGAGAAGGTCTCAGGATGTCCTATTGGGCTAATCCTCCTTAATTTTGGGGTGTTTTCCAAGTGAGAACCAATCTAAGGTCATGTAAGTGTGTGTTATGTGGCATAGGGGAAATGTTTGGGCAAAGGGTGCAGTGATAACAGGGAAATGTAGGTCTTTCATGTGGGTGCCTTTGTAGAGGGCGAGTTTCACCTTATCATGGATGCCATTGTTTCCTAGCCCATTCAATTCCTTTTATTCTTATTCTTATTTCTTTTGGTCTTTTCTCTTTTCAAGGGAAAATATGGGGACAATGTCCTAGCGTACTAGTGACCAGAGGTGACAACGTTACCCACAAGCATTTCATAGAAATGAGAAGGTTGGCTCGTGATGAGACCCCCTTTCTCTTGGCTATGCCACCAAGAGCCACTACCCTGGTTTGGTGACCAGATAGATGTTAGTTTCATACCGCTACATGCCCATGGAACTAATAGACCGGCTCATGATGAGACCTCCCATCCACCAACTAGTACCTCGAGTTTTGAATTATCTTATGGGTCCCCTTTTCTTACTGAGAAGCCTTTTATTGATTTCTCGGGAATCCTTGGGCGAAGTATCTCAAAGGTTTCATTTTGGTTTTTAACTCTTGCCAACTACTTCTACCCCCTGGGCCTTTAGCCCCTTCTTCCCATAAAGCAAGTTACAACCCTTCCTAGCATGGAAAACCCAAGGCCCGACGAAGGTGGGGGAAGATGAGAGGAATAATGATGGAAAGTGGTAAGTATGGAGGGAATGGACGATGACCTTTCATAGACCCACCTAGTAGCAACTCATCCTAAAGGGGAATCAACTTACTAGGACATTATGTCACCCTCCCAGGTATGAACAAGTTAAAGAACATAATTTCCAAGCAAATGTTATGAAATGAAGTAGAGTTCAGTGAAACATATTCAAGTGCTTCAAAAATCAGAGTGACACATACCATGATACCTGGACTCATTACCTCATGGAGCAAGACTTACTGCTACTTCAGAACCAAGCTAGTGGGATGGACGTTGCTGTTGTTGATAATTGGGTTGCACTGAAGAAATGATGGGCCCTCCAGGGCCACGCTCAAGTCATATGGCTCTTGGCACTCCATGTCTAGGACCTGTGGGCCTTGAGACATGATCTCCTTAGTTATCCCTAGGATAAAGGATAACAGGTCCTTCGGTGAGAATCAACTATCCACAAGACAATGAAGTTTATGAGAGGGTGAGGAAGAATGGTGACAGGATAACAATGAAGAGAGTTTAAATCAACAAAGGAAAAGTTGGAAGAAATCATATATTTTTGGAGGATTTATATAACACCAATTTGCAAGTGGAAGCAATAAACTAGAGCATTTCATTAGGATTGAACATGAGTATGTTGCTATGGGAGCTCGAGTGTGTGCATGTCTTCAGTGAATTTAGGAGGGAGACAAGGATTACAAGTTACATTTTGATTTCCAGAAGAAAAAGAATGCTTCAGAAATGGTTCTTGGTCTAAGAAGGCCAGATGGGTCTCTAGAGGAAGATCTTATCTAGGTCAAAAATACATTTGGGATCCATTTTCATAATATTTCTTTTAATTATGCTTTCTCTGACAATGTTGTGGAGGCTAGACACAGGGTTATAAAGTATCCATCACAAGGTGTCTTTCATGGACACAAATAGATTGCATAGTAACATTATTAAAGATGAACTCTTCACAACATTGAAATCTATGGAGAATGGTAAGTTTCCATGTCTACATGACTTGCCTTGTGAAAGGATATGAGATACAGTGGGCAATATTTTTTTTTGGTTGGAAAGGGAAGCTTTCTCATTGGTTGTTTATCAAAGCTTTTGATTTAGGATATGATCAAGCTTATTTTGAAGTACTCGCCTAGAGATATTGTTGTGGGATGGAGGCTCATTTCCTTGTTGAATGTATCCTACAAAATCTTAGTTATGGTAGAAGATTTACGCATTCAAAAATTGCGACCTAAGTGGTTAGATAAAGTACACTAGTTTTGTGCAGGGGAGATTTATTGTAGATGCATTGATCTCAATATGGGAAGCTGGGGAGTGGGCTAAGGTGTCTCAACAAAAGTCTCTATTTCTTAGGATTGAATTTGACAAAGCATATGATAAGGTTGATTGGTCATTTATAACAAAGATAATTCTCTTCCTTGGTTTCAACTTCAAGTGTTTTTTCTAGGGTTAATATGGAATTTTCCCATGCCACTACATTTGTTTTGGTTAATCACTCTTTTTCAAACAATATGTTACCGCACCACTCCATTCCACTAGCCCCTTGTTTGAACTTTGAATGTGTTGGTTTTCAATGCCCTAGGATATTTGCTAGAACCTGCTAGGATGTAGGGAAGATTAAGGGAAGATCTTTTGCCGGAGAATCCACAGTTGATGTCATTTTTTCATCGACGTTTCGAATCCTGATCGGGATTCATCATCAGGACTAATCATCCTGATGATGAATCCCGGTCAGGATTCGAAACGTCGATGACAAAATGACATCAACTGTGGATTCTCCGGCAAATGAATTTGAAATTCTTCACCACAGAAATCTGAAAACAGGAAGATCTTTTCTCAGGGGTGGAGGGGGGTGATGTGGAGGACAAAAGTGGTGAATAATCGTTTTGCAGACGACTATCTTATCTCATTCCAGAGTGACCAATGTTCAGTTGGATCTGCAAGAAAATGCTTAAATCTATTTTTCATTACTTCAAGGGTGGTCATGAGCGACCAAAAAATAGATTTTCAGCTTATTAGTTTAGGTGAACCCACAGCATGGATCTTGTTAGATTGGAAATTTATCCAATCGAGGGTGATCGTCCACTTTTTTGGATTCCCTTCAATACAAATCTCTCTCTGATGGACATGGGGAAACCGTGCATTCAAAAACTATACTAGGGTAAGCTACAATATTGGTGGTTCAATGATGTCCCCCTAGAAGGCAAGCTAACAATCACTTCAAGAATCCTACAAGCGTCACACATTGATTTCATTTCTTGTTGGTTTCCTAGTCATGCACATTTTAGAAAGCCTAGAAAAAAATCTAAGGATCTTTTGGGGACTAAAAATGGTGGTGAGTATGGTTGCCTCTGGTCCCATGGTAGGTATGCATTTTTACCAAGGAGGGGAATGGCCTGGGATTGATTAATGTGGCATCTTAGGGAAAAATCCTAGCAGTGAAGTGGATTGTGAGGTGTTTGAAGGGCTTAGCTCCATGGTAGGTAATATTAAGGTATAAGATTTTGTAGGGGCAACATATTCATAGGATTCAAGGTAATTTCAACTTATGTGATATCAAATCCTCTCCTCACTTGTTTCAAGTTCATGGCTCTTTTATTTTTAAGAGCATGGAAAACTTTAGCTAAGTATGTGAATTGGAATTTCTTGGGTAGTAAATGTGGTTGGGACTTGAGCTTTGTGCCCAATTTGGAGCTGAAAGAATCAAAGTCATTGCATTACTGAAATCCAAAGATATCAAGCTTGCACACTGAACAAGAAGGGAATCTTCCTCTCAAAGGTCTCATAGGATTTCGATGCTCAATCATGGTTGGATTGGAGGGTGTTGGCTCACCAAAAAGATCTTACTCCAAACAAAGTGACTATTCGGGAGATCCTTGTAAAATTCCTTGCCAAATTTCTAGTGTTTTTCTTAGTTATTTGATTCACACCTTCTTTCAAACAGTTTGTAAATAACAATTTTGATGTACAAATAACCCTTCCACTTTGATATTTATGTATTTCTTGGTTCAAGCATTTAAACAAACAGTTTGTAGGTATACCTAGATGGGCACAAGTTCTCAAATAGAATAACAATTTCATTGTTGTCTTTATTCATGTATGAATTAGCTCATTTAACAAGGTATCTGAAACCACAACACACAAGGTATACACAACTAGAAATAAAAATAAAAATAAAACAACAAGTAATAATTGAGAACCTGATATAAATGGTTGTTATACAGCAAGGAGATAATACTGTAGAAAACATATATGATGTTGGATAAGGATTCCCATGAATTTTCTTGACAATAATGTGCAGTCTAACACTCAATATATATCCATCCAACAATATTTTTGTACCCCAACAGTTCAGAACAAGCCCAACAATAGATATGGATCAAAAAGTGCGCCCAACATGAAGATGCCATGACCAACAACTAGATATGTGCCCAGCAAGGGTATATCACGCCCAACAGTCAATTTGTAGACTCAGAATGCACCCAACAATTAAATCAAAAGCTCTGTAATCAAAGGTGCACCCATCACATTTTTGTTTCGAGACTCGACCCCTTCAGCTCAAAATTTCGCCCAGCACCCCAGGGAAACTTAGCCTCCATAATAGGGTTTCATTTTCCTCCAATAGATCTCCAAAACTTCTTCAAATCTTCATATAAATCCCTTCATACAAATTGTTCCTTCTCCACAATGAACTTCAATGAGGAAATCTCAGCGATTACCTTTGTTGGAGCCGCCCTTGTTTTATTTTTTACCCTTCATAATTTTTAATTTTTTAATGCGTGAAATCTAAAGATGGCCTTTGATT
>JZKD02S0636768.1:30170-42912 GCA_000966675.3 Picea glauca | reverse complement strand
TAAGCAGCGATGCTTTTTCTACCCTCAAAACAAGTCTACTTTTGTAAGAACGTTTGCTCGTTTTGTTTTATTTCGGGATCTCGCAAGTTGGATACTTTAATCCTTGAGTTCACACATCCCGAGTCACGAAACGGCGAAGTCGTTTTCAATTTTCGCCCGAGGCATTAACTAGGGTAAAATCTTTTAACTCATGATTTGACGTCGTCAGGGTTTCACGCCTCGTCGTCAAACCCAAGTTTTTATTTTTACAGCCACGAGAGCCGAGAACACGAGGTACTTTTGTGATAACCCTAGTCAAGGATTAAAGGCAAAAAACTAACCATGGTTAAATCTGTTCTCAGCGTCTCACCACTCGGCACTATCTTTTCGAAAGTTAGGACGTCTAAAATCCCGACTCGCGAAGTCGTGACGTAATTATAGCAAGATTAATTAGTCGCCTAATCTAAGATTTTCTTCCCCTAAATTGAGTCTTAACTATCGCCATCTCGCGGTTTCGCGACTCGGCATACTAATCTCCCAGAAACTTGTCTTCGAAGTTCCGAGTCGTGATACGACGAATAAATTGATTATAAAATTAATGATGCTCCAAATCGCGATTACTGTTAATTAAGCTAAAATCGGTACTCCCAGTCTCGCGAGTTGAAGACTCAAAATATTAAAAGAAAATCCACGATGTAGCGAACGGCGAGAAATTGATTAACGTTGGTTAGATTTGATATTTTAAGATAAAGCAAGATATGTCCCGTGCTCCGAGGCCTGCACGTTTCCCAAGGTATCCATTTCTCTCCCTACTCTGACTGACTGTCAAACCGCCAAACATTGATGACATTAATGGAGAATTAGAGTGAATCCATGAATAATAAGATCGGATTTTTACGCAATAAATTTGTTTCTAATTGCGATTTGACAAAATTATTTCCAAAAGTATAGAATTTTCAAATATATATAGGAGTTTCATTTTATTATAATGAAAACATTTTTCATAAGCATGCAGAGCTCGTCATTTTCCGAGTTAACTAATTTATGCATGTATACACAGGTCTATCGCAGAAGGGAGAAAACACAAGCTTCAGCTATGGCTCCACGGAAAGCAGCAAAGGCGAATGTCGAGGTGTCAGGGCAAGGCTCAGATAATGTCTCTGACACTTCGCCTCGGAGTGTCAACTCGGTCCCTAGCTGGTCGTTTGTTTCAGATATTCTACAATCTGAGTTGGTGAATTATTCGGACTCCGACGACAACGAAAAGGACGACCTGAACACTAAATACAAGATAGTTGTTCAATCTGGAATGCACCCGGTAGCAACCATACCACGGTTTCTCCCATATTATGATATGATCCGATGGGCGTTGGATCACATAGACCTATCCACCAAAACTATCATGAACGACCAACGGGTCACGGTCGAGACTTTTAGACTGGAGCACATCCAAACCATGTATAAGCTCCAGACAACATCTAAATATACATATGGTGCCGAGTTCCTGGAGGAATTCAAAGAGAAAGAGTGCAACCAGTACGAAAAAACCATGCCCGGTTTGATCAAAGATTGGGTTTCGCGCTCCACGAAATTTAGAGAAAATGACCAGGGTATTTATTCTATCGCTTCTTTGGAGCCACAATATAAATATATGGCAATGATGACATGCCGACTATTCGGAAGGGAGGACACATTACATTTCTACATTGCATGGGTGCCTCTCATGTTTTGGGTTGCAGAAGGTTGCTCATTTAATTGGGAAAAAATACTCTCAGACAGTTTGGCCAACCGGGTCATAGAGTATCGGGAGTAGAGGGCAAGCGAGAGACCGTCCTCATTTTTCATGTCTGCATATATCATGGACACGATATGTTCCATGACACCATTCCCTTTGATGAGCTGGGCATGGAATCCATCCCAAGAAAAACATGTACATGAGTATCACGACAAACTGTGGGAGAATAAAGCGGACAAATTCATTTACGAAATTTTCAACTGGGTGATGGTGCCCCTGCACATCGCCATTTTTGGTCGCCCGCCACTTCGTATCTCGGACAACATTGCTGCTAGTCTGAGTGGTATAGCGGACTGGTACGTAGAAGCAGAGTTTTCCTACTTCAGAGTGTTCGGAGTTGTTGTTCCCCCGCTTGCACTACCACTGTTTATCCCCGACAAGCTGGCTTGTCGCAAGATCGTCCGACAAACAATGATTGGCGGGGTGAGTAAAGAACTCAAAGCTTCTTCAAAGAAGGTATGGTCGTTTTTCCCCGTTCGGCTAAATTCTTATTCTTTATTGGATTTTGGGCATGCCAAAGCTGAGGCTGTAGCCCTGGAAGAGCTGAGTTTGGTCTCCATTGAGTATAAAAAACATGATCCTCAGAAAATTGTGAGCAACCATTTAGCTAATTGTGGGTTAAAGAGGTTTGAACACAAGTGTTCACCCCCGGATGACATTTTCCGAGGAGCGAGGTCTTATGAGGAAGTGTTAGATCGGATCAAATCTTTAGCACCCGAAGACACAGCCTTTGTATTG
The DNA here is from genome assembly GCA_000966675.3 of Picea glauca. Classification (NCBI taxonomy): domain Eukaryota; kingdom Viridiplantae; phylum Streptophyta; class Pinopsida; order Pinales; family Pinaceae; genus Picea; species Picea glauca. The sequence goes on along the minus strand of JZKD02S0636768.1, from coordinate 40,400 downwards.
AGATTCTAGGAACACAGACGAAGATGTCTTCCCGCGGTGCTGCGAGGAGGGAGCCCGGGCGTTTCTGAGATGGAACCGGAGGATGATGAAGGCCCCAAAGATACAACTTCTGGTTCAGGAAAAAGCCAGAACGAGGGGGAGCAAACAAAGAAGCCCGAAGCAGAGGCACAGAATCTGGACCCGCCAAAGACCCAGAATCCAGAGACTGAGACGAAGACCCCTGAACCTCCGAAGAAGAAGGACTCGATCGTCACCCCAGGAAAGGCAGCGAAACAAATCGGGAAACCCATCACTTATGTTACCCCCTTGCAGTCGACGCAAGGAAATATAGAAGAAGGGTGGATTTTAAATGAGGAACTGAGGCCTATCAGAGCAGAAGAACTTCCTCCAAACGAGTTCTTCTTTGAAAAAAAGAGGAAAGTGGTGGTGAAAATGGAATTCTACCAGGAGGGAGACTTGACTGCTAAAAAATTCAAGGTTATGACCGATGGAAAGAACAAAAAGAACGAACAATTCGCCACGGAGATCGCAGGAACGCTAGGAGCGTATGCTTCGGCGAATCAATTTTCGGTCGAATTGTTGAAAAACCATCTCAAAAGAAAAAATCGCCTGATCAAGACTCTCGAAGCCATAGTAGCTTCAGCCACAGAAAACGCTAAAGGTCAAGTGAGCGGAGAAATAGAACTGGCCCGACTAGCTGATAGAAATGAAATAGAGGTGCTCAAAGCCAAGCTGGAGCAAGCACATCTAGTGATCTGAGATGGTCGGATACAGGCGGGTCAACAGAGGACTATAATCGTAGAGTTGCAGACTCAGGTAGAGGTCGCTGAAAGCAGGGTGATCGATGTCGAGAGTTTTAAATCCTGAGCGATCAAGATTCGGAGCAGGATCTCTTCTTCACAACAGAGTTTGCTAGCCAAAGTGGGAGTGATTCGAGAGGATTTCCTGTTGATGCATCGGATTTCCAAGAATCTGACTGTCAAAGAAAGAAATGCAGAAGTGGCTCGGATCGCCTTTCAGGAGGCGGTGATAGCCACGAACAACAGAGTTTCGGCAGGTTCTCCCGAACTCACTATCTCAGAACAAACTAGAGGTAACATTCTGTTGAAGGATTGGGCACATAACATTTCCCTAGGCAAGGAACAGGCCCAAAAAGTAACCAATTCATTAGAAGAAGCCTTCAATGCTATAGATGGCGAGTTGTTAGGTATGGACAGTGAAGGCGACGCAGAAACATTAATGAAAATGAATGTAGAACAGATCTCACTCGATCTGAAAGAGAAGGAAGAGAGAGATTCGACCGATATCTCTCAGATGGACAGGGTGGACATGGTTCAAGTTGACAAACACTTAATCCAACCCAGTGCACAACTAAGTGCCCTCGACATCATCGATGCACAAATGGGAGACAAGCTGCTGCAGTTAGCCCGATAATGTTACTTCGCCGAGGCCAGCTGTCAAGCGGAACCTTCGCAGCTTGTATCTCAATTTGTGGAAAAATGTATCGCCTACATTGAATCCGTGCAAAGACGAGCACCTGACACTAATTGAAAATAGAGTAGGAGAAAGGGAGCGATTGTGCTCCTCTCGGTTGTAACCGAATTTGTGAAACCGTTGAGATTCTAACTGATCTGTAAAATTGTATAAATATATCACAGAAAGAAATAAACAAGGCTGGACCTTTTTTGTGTCGATTGTAATAGAGTTCTTGCATTCGAGAAGTTAATATAAGCAAATCTGGAGATTCTCGATTACGTCCAGACTATGTTACAAGTTTGTTTCTTCGTATTTCATGTTTTATTTCATTCCATTATTCATAATTGATATGCTTTGTTATACTTTAGTACGACCACTACTATAACAAAAGGATTTTGGTTTTTTATATTTGTTTATTGTCTTTCCTCTACACCAACTATCAGCAGGTGTAAGACTAATCCGCACTTTCAGAATTCTACGTATATTCTTTGCTATGTCAATTATTTTCTTACTAATTTCCTCTTTTGTTTATATGTGATTTTTCTCTTTGACAGGAACCTTGCGTTATATGCAGCTAAATGTTTTTCTCTCACCTCATACCTTTATATTAAAATATAACATAGTTACAGGAAGGAGCCTTCAATTTGCATTTCTAGTTTATCCTTCTAACGTAAAATTCTTTTTTATTCGACCAAATCGAGACAGCATTTAATATCTCTTTAAATCCTTTCTTACTCTTACTGTTTCTCCATGACTATCCCTACAGCAACACAGCCTAATATCGAACCCGGACTATCGAACCAAACACATATTGCTTTAAACCTTTTTGACATAATCCTTAAAACTACTAATAACCGGGACGAACTTGAACGTTCATGGGCAGCCATTGAACAAGATATAAATACTCAGGAACAGTCGGAAGCTAGACAACGCCAACGTAGAAATCTTCCCTAGTTTCCTTTACCGAAGGTTGACGTTACTCTCTTACCCATATTTCACCTACTTTTGGATGCCTTGACACTGTACTTTTGAGCCTTAAGTACAGAGTCAGGAACAACATCTTTCTGGCGCCGTTGTCGGGGAACGAAGAAACGAATAATTTCCCTGGGAAGAATGACATTAACATTTTCTGTTGTTGATAGTGAACAAGAACAGAAAATTTTCTAAGGCTAAATTATCTTTCACTTGGAGACTCCTCATTAAATAAACTGGCTAGTAGTCGTAAGAAAACCAGAAAAAACCCGGATAGCAAACAGACCTCGCCAGTCTCTAATCCGAAAAAAATCTTTAAATCAAGAAAATTGATTAAACAAATCCTTTTATCAGCTTATTCTACAGATCACCCTAATTTTACACAATCAAATTCATCGGAAACTTTTGAACAATCACCTTCGCTTCCCCCCTCTTTTGATACTTTTTCTTTTCCTGAAGTTTCCTCTCCAGTGTTTCGAGAATCTTCTCTACACATTGTCCAAACTTCAGTTCCAAATCTAACCATCGCAGCCGCCAGAGGAGGTGGTGGAGGTGCTCCTGGAGGTGGAGGTGGAGGTCAAGGCCATGTCCCTCCTCCCAGAGTATTCGCTAAAGTAGCAGCGAGATACGCTCCCCTGGTTTTACCTGTCCCCCTACATGATCTTCCTGAAAATTACATCAAAAATCTTCCTAAGTTCACTAGGGAGGGGGATCTAACCGCAGTTGAGCATATAAATTTCTTTGACCAATTCGCAGACGTATGTGGTATCGAGCACGAAGATTTTTATTCGAGACTCCTTGTCCAGACCTTTGAAGGACAGGTCCGAACTTGGTTTCGGAGCCTACCCGCAGCTTCTATCCTGTCATATGACGCTTTGGAAGATGCTTTCCTCAGACAATGGGGAGAGCGAAAAGATAACTTATATTATCTTACTGAGTTTGGGTCCCTAAAGAAAAAGAACTCAGAAACAGTTATGGAATTTATTCTGAGATTTAACAAACTGTATAATAAGATTCCAGCCGCAGTTAAACCCTCCGAACCCTCAGTGAAAGTAACCTTCGCGTGAGATTTCGAGCTGGTTTTCTCACTACTTTTGCGAGAAAGAAGAGGATCCACCCTAAATAGAATGCAAGATGATGTTGTCGAAATAGAATATAATATGATGGCTTCAGGAAAATTAAAAGCTAAATTCGAAATAGTCAACCGCGAAAATAGACGCTATAGGGAAACAGCAGTTCCTTCGGGCTCAAATAGATACACTGATGATAGAGTAGATGATATGGCCCGAGTAATTAAAGAGATTTCCAACAAAATCTCTAGGATGGATTTGGACCAGGTTAAGGTTGATTCTTCTAATAAAAAGGATTTCAGGAGAAACCCAAATCCCCAAAATCAACAGAGACAAATAAAGAACGAAGATCAAAAAATACAAGCTCCACTAAAGAACGAAAGTTTTATAGGAGCAAACGACCTCCAAGATTTCGGATATTCGGAAGATGAAGTCGCAAATTTCGGTGATGACTGTTCGCAGCCGTATCTGACTCGTGAAGACTATGAAAAATCTTTGAACACCCCACAACCGTCTAATGAGTACAACCTAAGATCTAAGAGTAAGCCTACCTCAACGAATCAACCTAAGAAAATCCTTCAAAAAGGTCAAGCTTATGAACCACCTTCGGAAGAGACCTTGTTACCCAGCAACAAAACCAAGGTAGCAAACACTCAAGAGTCCAAGGTGAAAAAATTTGAAACTCAAACACAAGAGACCGAACCAGTAGATAAAGTTACGTCTTCAACTAGGATCATGAGTGATAAAGCGATCCAGACAAGTAAGTCGGAAAGAAAAAATTCGGAAATCTCAACCAAAGAAATGAACAAGGTAAACACATCTTTCAGTTTTGAAAATGTGTTAAATAAGATTAAAATACCGATTCTTATGGTAGAATTAGCAAAAAATCCCGCTTATCGGAAGCAAATTGCCAAAGCGATGGGTGTCTCCGAGCTAGAAAGTCAGTCTGATGTTATCAACCTGGAAGATGACAGACCTAACATCACCTTTGGTCCTCATTTTGAAGGGTCCAAAGACAACATCGCTCCTTTTTATATCACCCTGAATATACATGATCAGTTGTTACATAATTGTATGTTAGACTCTGGGGCTTCTCATAATGTTATGCCCAAAATTATAATGGATAAGTTGGGTCTCCAGATCACAAGACCTTATGGAAATCTATATTCTTTCGATTCAAGTAAGGTTAAATGCATGGGGATGATAAAAGATCTGGTAGTTACCCTAGCGCAGGTCCCTGTTAAAAGTATCCTGATGGATGTGGTTATCGCCGATATCCCCCCTAAGTACGGTATGTTGTTGTCTAGGTCATGGGGGGCCAAGTTGGGAGGTTCCCTTCAGTTAAACATGTCTTACGCCACAATCCCTGTGTTCGGGGGTCAATTCACTCGTTTATACAAAGAGACAAGATTAGCGTACACGGTCAGTGATCCCCAAAACCCACACAACTTCCCCATTTACATCGCAGACCAAGATCTGGGACACCGCATTTTGTCTTTTGATGACGGATTGGATGGAGGTCCAGAGGAAATTGATATGAAGCAAGAAGAGTTAAGCCCCTTGACAGAAGAGCTATGCAATACTAGTGTATGGAAAATTTATTTCGATGGCGCTTCGTCTTCTGAAGGAGCTGGTGCTGGAGTACTTTTGGTAGCACCTGAAGGTAAGTTCATTGTTCCTTTCTCCTATCGTTTGCAGTGGGACATAGATTACACCAATAATGTATGCGAGTATGAGGCATTGATCTTAGGATTAGAGGCTGCAAAGAAGTTGAATATAAAAAACTTGGAGGTATACGGTGACGCAGAATTGATAGTAAGACAAATAAACCGACAATACCTAGCCAAGCATCCAAGACTAAGAACATATAGAAATTGTGCTTGGGATTTGATGGAAAACTTTTTCTCATCTGTAAAGGTCCATTTTATCCCTCGCACAGAGAATCTACATGATGATGCATTGGCCAAGGCAACTTCAACATTTTCTCCTCCCACAACCGTCAAACTGAAGTATCACATTGAAATCAGATACAAACCTTCTATACCAGACAATATCCGACACTGGCAAGTTTTCAAAGATGACGAACAAATCAAGAAATTTCTTACAACAATAGGTGAGTTCTCTGAAACTCATCCAGACCAAGAGAATCAAAATGAGTCGATGTGGATTATGCAAGAAGGGGAGATCTTGAAACCTTCCGAGAAAAAATAGCGGATCATCGTATGTTGGTCCTTAAAAACAACCAAATTCCGAAAGGCTTAATTCCTTTAGAAAGACTTTTCGATTAGAACGACGTACCTGTGAAATCCAATTTGCAGCCCCAACTAGAAGAAGTGGAGGACTGCGATATAGGAACTGAGAAAGAATCCAGGATAGTAAAGATATCTAAGTTCCTCCCTCCCAAGGTAAAAGTCCAGTACAAAGATGTCTTCGCTTGGTCCTATGATGAGCTTAGAACGTATGACACTTCCATAATTGAGCACAAAATACCTTTGAAGCCCGGGGTCAAGCCGTTTAGGCAAAAGCTTAGGCAAATTAACCCCATTTTGTTGCCCGTGATTGAAAAGGAAGTTAAGAAGCTTTTAAATGCGAAAATAATCGTACCTCTGAGGTACTCGGACTGGGTGGCAAATTTGGTCCCGGACAGGAAAAAGAATGAAGAAATCAGACTGTGTGTGGATTTCTGAAATTTGAATAAGTCTTCTCTCAAGGATAATTATCCGCTCCCCAAAATGGACCACGTCCTAGAAAAGGTAGTTGGAGAAAATTGAATGTCTATGATAGATGGGTTCTCAGGGTATAACCAAATCTCCATGAACGAGCAAGACAGAGAAAAAACTGCTTTCACCACTCCATGGGGTACATTCATGTATGATAAAATGTTGTTTGGTTTGATGAATGCAGGAGATACATTCCAGCGCGCTATGGACATTGCTTTCGTAGGAGAAAGAGACAAGTTTGTAGTCATCTACCTAGACGATTTGACAGTTTTATCTCAAACCGATGAAGAACATTTGATCCATCTAAAACAAACTTTCGAAAAATGTCACAGGTATGGTCTGTCTTTGAACCCAAAGAAATCACATTTCGCTATGCGGGAAGGTAAGCTTCTGGGGCATATCATATCTAAGGATGGGATCCGGATTGATCCTAAGAGGATTGAAGCAATAGAAACTATAAATATTCCCAGTAACATAAAAGAAATTCAATCTTTCTTAGGTACAATAAATTTTTTACGTAGATTTATCCCCAATTTTGCTGAGATTATCAAATTGATCACAGGAATGTTGAAGAAAGATAGCAGAGTAAATTGGACGACCGAGGCTAAAGCATCGTTCGCACATATTAAAAAAGTTATCAGCGAGGCACCTGTGTTAGCAAGCCCAGATTACTTGAAAGATTTCCTCATCTTCTCATTTGCTTCCGAACATACTATCATCGCGGTGCTCCTGCAAAAGGATGACGAAGGTTTCGAACGGCCAATCGTGTTTTTTAGCAAGAGCCTTAGAGACGCCGAACTAAAGTATGACATAATAGAAAAATAGGCGTACGCAATGGTAAAAGCGCTAAAAGCATTCAGAACCTATGTACTGCATTCAAAAATTATCGCGTATGTGCCTACCAGTGCTATGAAAGATATATTGGTACAGCCAGATAGTGACGGAAAACGAGGGCGTTGGCTCGCTAAAATACAGGAATTCGATCTGGAAGTCAAGCCAACTAAATTGATAAAGGGACAGGGTCTGGCCAAACTTTTGGCTGAGTCGAATCTTAGAGCTCTTGATATAAATTGCCTCCAAGGGGAAGACGAAGACGCACGCCTGCAAGGGCTGGATGACCAGATAGATTCAAGCAAGGTCGAAGAAAAATTCATATCGTCAGGCTGGTATAAATACATAGTGTTCTACTTGTTAAACCTGAAATGTCCAGATGGACTATCACCAGCCAAATGCAAAACTTTAAAACTTCATGCTGTAAAATATTGCATCGCCGAAAATCAGCTATACTGGAAGGATCCACTCGGGTTCCTACTGGTCTGTTTGGTTAAGTCGGAAACTCCATGGGTTATAGAGGAATTTCACGAAGGAGTCTGTGGAGGACACCACGCATGGAGAGCCACAGCCTACAAGATCTTGAGGGCCGGATACTATTGGCCGAAACTATTTTCGGACGTCAATTCCAAAGTGCGTACTTGCAACCCTTGTCAAATATTCGCTGGTAAACAGAAGCTCTCGGCACTGCCACTCGTTCCAGTCAAAGCCGAAGCTCCATTTCAACAATGGGGTCTAGACTTCATAGGGGAAATTAATCCCCATTCCAGTGCTCAACATAAGTGGATTTTAACAGCTACAGATTATTTTACTAAGTGGGTGGAAGCCATTCCAACCAAAAGGGCAACAGACTCGGTAGTAATCGATTTCTTGGAGGACAATATCTTGTCAAGATTTGGGTGTCCCCGAAAAATAGTTACCGATAATGCTCAAGCCTTTAAATCTATGGCTATGATCAGCTTCTGTCAGAAGTATAATATCGTTCTCGGCCATTCCACTGCATATTACCCCCAGGGGAACGGATTAGCTGAATCATCTAACAAGAGCCTGGTGAACATAATCAAGAATGTACTGGATGAAAATAAAAGGTCTTGGCATGTGCACTTGAAATACGCATTATGGGAAAATTTCATCAGCACTAAGAGGTCTATTGGCATTTCTCCTTTTCAAATGGTCTATGGCACAAATTTTGTTCTACCTATAAACCTAGCATTACCAGTGGTGAAGTTATGGCAGGATCAAAATGAAGAACCCAATCATGTTACCATGAGAATTAATCAGCTGATCGAGGTTCAACAGCACAGAGTGGAAGTCGACGATAAAATGCAAAAGTACCAGGATGAGATGAAAGCTTTGTTCGATCTCAAGGAAAAAGATAGGGAATTCCTTCCAGATGACTTGGTACTAAGATGGAATGCAAGAAAAGAAGAAGCCGCGAAACATGGTAAATTTGACCACCTCTGGTATGGACCATTCAGGGTCTCTGCCCCAGAGGGGAAAAATTCCTTCTTGTTGGAGAACATTGATGGAGAAGTCCTCAGCGCCCCTGTCAACAGGCGATATCTGAAACATTACATGACATAACAGTTATATAAAATAAAATAAAAATTGTAAATAAATAAATTTCATGTTTTGTACATACGTATATTTTCATTTGAACATTTACTTTTAATTTTAGGTTTTTTGTTCCTAAACTCTCGACACATTTCTAATAAGATTCGTATTCGCTTTTTACAGGATCACAGTTGCAAATGGAACTAGCAGGAAAAGAAATTTGCAGGTCGGTGTTAGAAATAGAGCGGCATAAAACAGGTGATACCTAAAATAGTTTCGTATTGCGCAAAGAAAGTGAAATAAAAAGGTAAAAATAAACTTTCTCAAAAATATAGGTTATGAAAGACTGTTAAGGAAAATCAAGGTAACATCTTTCAAGCTGCAATACAAATTGTTAGACAGCAGGATCATTGCTTGGTTAGGTAATCTTTGTTTTAAAATAAATTGAACGATACACTAAATAAAAATTGGTCAGTCGAAATAAATTATCCCCGAAGTTATCTCCAAGAGTCAGTCTCGAGTTGTTTCGACCTCCATAGTTTCAGTCAACAAATCATTACCTGGCCCCATGTATGTCTCCGGGTCTAACTTTTCACCAGTCCCCATCCTTTCGTTCCATCACAAAGGGATAAAAGTATTTAGTTTTAAATCTCAAGGGTTTCGAAACAGATCTTGATAGGAAAGCAGGTCTTCACAACTACTTGATCTCCTGCTAAGTGAAGGAAAGTTTAGAGCGATCTTAACTTTCCTAGGTTTTTCAACAGTGTCGGAAGAATCAAAGCTTGCTCAAACGGGATGCCCCTTAAAAAAAAAAAAAATTCATTTTTCCCTAAGAACGAAGGTGTTGTGTAGGTCAAGGGGAGCTTGGTACCAAGTAATTAAAATGAGTTGACAGACCTCTGATGCCAAATATTACACAGATATCAGCCCTGATACAAACTGATTTCCCCCATCTTCGTGCACAAAAAGTAAATTATAAGATAGGTGGTGAAAGGAAATTCAGAAATGATTTCCCCCACCTAGTCCAAGAAGACGATGAAAGGAAATTCAGAAATGATTGCCCTCGTCTCATCATTTAAATGCATAAATATTTTCCGAAGTGGTGAAAGGAAATTCAGTAAAAGGGGTCAGACAACTTCACCGGGGTACTGAACAGGTTCGCTGGCAGTGAAGAAATGTCTGAGATATCTGTAAGGTTGTTATACATGAATATCACTCTACTCTGGTAACTAATGCTTTCTAAAAACTTGATCAACACCCCAAATTCATACGGGACTTCCCGATTTAAAAATATATAATCTCATTCTTTTGATGCAAGTTGAGAATCACAAGATCTGTTGAATCTCCTAGGGTCGTTTCGACTGTCTTAAAACATACCCAATGTTAGTAGTGGGAAAGGGAAAGTTGTGAAAGGGACTACAGCTGTGTTGACAAAGAGTATCTGATTTTGAAAAACCTCTCAAGGTAAAGAACAGAGTCTTTCCCCACCTTTGATCCTTTTTCCTTGGAATTTTTCTGCCTGTTTGAGTTCTTGACTCCATCTACCCAATATTGGCACGTGGTCTACTGTTCTTCTCGCCTCACAGGAAGGCGGGATCCCTAGTTGG
>JZKD02S0636757.1:5010-15682 GCA_000966675.3 Picea glauca | reverse complement strand
TCGAGCAACCCTTTGGAGGGAAGGGGGGTCTACGTCAGAAGTGGTATCATAGAAAATACATAATTGACTTCTATAGGGAGAGAGGTAAACTCATATCGACAAGAGGTATCAGAAGTGTTAACACAATTCTGCCTAGAAGACGTGTAGAGCCACCCATAGCCAATAGATCTATGGAAAGGGAAATGAGAGAACTGCGTGCGAGGCTGGATTCCATGGGGAAAAAACAAAGGAGAGTGTTTGATGTTGGAGACGTCAGCGAGGCAGAAAATAAAGAAGTAGAAGTCGAAGAAGATGTAGCTGAGGACGCTGTGGAAGAACGCTTTCTAAAAGTGGTTGTCAAATTGGGTGCCAGAGAGAAGATTGACATCCTTATGTATGAAGGAAATTTAGACAGAAGAATTGATTGAATGGATACATGCATTGGAAAAGTATTTTGACTATGAGGATGTCGAAGAGGAGAAAAAGGTAAGACATGCTGTCACTAGGTGAAAAGGACATGCAAAACTATGGTGGGATGAACTGCATGCCGACATGAGGAGTAAAGGAAAATGAAAGATCAAGAGTCGGGATCGAATGCTAACCAATATTAAGGATAAATTCATACCCAAGGATTACCAGATAAGTCTATTCAAGAGGATGCAAAATCTGAGACAAAGAGGATTGACTGTGAAGGAGTAAATAGAGGAGTTCTACAAGCTGAACATTTGAGCTAGATAGAGAGTGAGAGACGAAGAGAAAGTTTACAGATACATTAATTGCCTGAGCTTTGATATCCAGGATGAAATCAGCATGGTGACAGTCAAGATAGTAGAGGATGCATATCAAATGGTGCTGAAGGTAGAAGAGAAGTTGGCCAGGAAGCAGAGTAAAAAAAACAGAGGTCGAAGTTTGAAAATAGGCAAGGGAGTTTCCCAGGATAAAGCATAGAAGCCCAAGGATGAGGTGGAGAAACCACATAGTCACTCTGAGAGAGGAGGAATTTCCCGAGGAAGACAGAGTGGTTGTAGAAATTATTTTCCCAGAGGAAGAGGAAGAGGCAGAGGAGGAGAAGTAAGGTTTTATGCCTGTGGAAAAACAAGACATATGTCTTGGGATTGTCCCAAGAGGAAGAAAGGATGTGAAGCCCACATTTTAGAAGAGCATAATAGAGATGTTGAGGAAGAAGGTGCAGAGGATGGGAAATCCTTGATGATGAAGAAGGTTCTTTTTAAGAAAGAGCCAGAAACTTAAAGGCCAATGCAAAGGAACAATTTTTTCAGGACAACTTGCAAAACGAAGGATAGGGTTTGCAAGGTGATAATTGACAGTGGGAGAACTAACAACTTAGTATCCACAAAGATGGTGGAGAATCTAGAGTTGGATATGACTATACATCTGATGATGTATAAGGTCTCATGGTTGCAGAAATGTCATTAGGTAACAATCACTCAACAATGCATGGTTGAATTTAAAATAGGAGGATATAAAGATGAAATTTTGTGTGACATGATTCCCATGGATGTCTGTCATGTTTTGTTGGGAAGACCATGGAAGTATGATAAGAATGTTATTCATGACGAGAGGAGAAATACATACACCCTAGAGAAGAATGGTAGAACAAACATTTTTCTTCCAATTGAAGAAAATAAGGTGAAAGATGAAGCCAATGCGAGCATAATTCTCACGAGTGGGAAGGAACTCCTAAATGAAGTAAAGAAGGAACAAGAGATGCAGTTTTTTGTAGTGAGGAAGCCGAGGGTTATCCTTACCAGTACTTCAATGGAATATTTTCCTGAGGAAGTTCATGAACTATTAGAGAATTTTACTGACATTGTAGTGTATGAGTTTCCAAACTCATTTCCGCCTATCAGAAGTATCAACCATCACATTGACTTGATACCAGGAGAAATCCTACCGAATAAACAAGTGTACAGGTTGACACCTCAAGATAATGAGGAGGTGAAAAGACAGGTTCAATATATGTTAGACAAAGGATTGGTTAGAGAAATATTGAGTTCATGTGCAGTGCCAACTGTATTAAGTCCGAAGAAGGATGGAGGATGGAGAATGTGTATGGACTCGAGGGCCATAAACAAGATCACCATCAGATACAGATTTCCATTGCCAAGGATGGATGACTTGATGGATTGCCTGAGTGGAACTAACTATTTTTCAAAAATAGATTTGAAAAGTGGATATCACCAGATAAGGATGAGGGAAGGCGATGAGTGGAAAACACCATTCAAGATGAATGAGGGGTTATATGAATGGCTTGTTATGCCGTTTGTCTTAACGAATTCCCCGAGTACTTTTATGAGACTGATGAATGAAGTGATGAAATATTTCATTGGTAAGTTCGTGATTGCATATCTGGATGATATACTGGTATTTAGAAATACTAAGGAGGAGCACTTGAGACATTTGACATTGGTGATGAGGAGGTTGCAGCAAGAGAAGCTGTTGTTTAATCTGAAAAAGTCCTCTTTCATGAAAACATAACTCATTTACTTGTGTTTTTTCATTTCTTCAAATGAATTGAAGATGGATCTCAAAAAGGTGAGAGAAATCATAGAATGGCCGTCACCGAAGAATATCTTTGAGGTAAGAAGCTTCCATGGATTAGCGAGTTTATATAGGAAGTTCATCAGAAATTTTAGTGGGACTAGTGCTCATATGATGGATACAGTGAAGAAAAGACACAAGTCTTTCAAATGGACATAAGAGGCTGAGAGGAGCTTCAACATATTGAAGGAGAAAATAATAGAACAACCAATTCTGGTTTTGCCGGATTTTAAAAAGACATTTTAGGTAAGATGCGATGCGAGTGGAGTTGCAATTGGAGTGGTCTTAAGTCAAGACAACAAACATGTTGCATATTTCAGCGAGAAGCTGAATGAAGCTAAAGAGAATTAATCCACATACGAAAAGGAGTTCTATGCCATAATTCAAGCCTTGAAGAAATGGAGACACTATCTCGTACCGAAGGAGTTTTTTTTGTATAGCGATAATCACGCTTTGCAATTCATAACCCGACAAGAGAAGTTAAACCAGAGACATGCTAAGTGGATAGAGTTTATGAAAAAATTCACTTTTGTCATTAAACACATTTCTGGAAATGCTAACAAGGTTGCTGATGCATTGAGCATGGGAATTTTGATTCTGCAGGAGTTTCAAGTCAAGACTTTGGGGTTTGACCACCTTAAGGAAATGTACCACAATGATCCATATTTTGGAGAGGCATATGAAGCGTGTGCAAATCCTATGCTTAGAGACATGAGACATTGGGATGAATATCTGATTCATGATGGGTTGCTATTCAAAGGATGCCAGTTGTGCATACCAAGATGCTTGATGAGGGAGAATTTGCTGAAAGGAAAAGCATAGTAGAGGTATAGTCGAACATTTCGGCCATGAATTTTTTTTTTCCCAATTAATAGGTTCATATTATTGGCCAAGTAGGAGATAAGAGGTGAAGATATTTGTGAACAATTGTAATATTTGCTAGTATGCCAAGGGAAAGAAACAAAACACTAGATTGTATCAGCCATTTCCTATACCAGAGAGGCCTTGGGATGCAATAAGCATGGATTTTGTGTTGGGATTTCCAAGGAAACAGAGAGGAAGTGGCTCCATATTTGTGGTGGTGGATAGATTTTCGAAGATGGCACACTTTATCCCATGCCAGAAGACTAGTGATGGAACGCATGTTGCAAATTTGTTTTTCAAAGAGGTTGTGAAACTCCATGGATTTCCCAAGAGTATAGTTTCAGACAGGGATACCAAATTTGTTGGTCATTTCTGGAGGACGTTGTGGAAAAAGTTGGGGATATATCTGTCTTTTAGTTATGCATATCATCCAAAAACGAATGGAAATATCGAAGTGGTGAAGTAAAAAAGCCTAGGGTATTTGTTGAGGAGTTTGGTCACTGAACACCATAGTCAGTGGGATTAGATTCTAGCACAAGCCGAGTTCGCATATAATGACTCAGTGAATAGGAGCACTAGGAAAAGTCCATTTCAAATCATGTATGGGATGAATTTGAGAGGAGTGTTGGAGTTAAGAGACCTAAAGCAGAGTGAATTTAGGAGCATGAGAGCCAAATACTTCGCTACAGAGATGTAGGAACTTCACAATTAGATCAAGGAGAAGTTGAAGAAGAGTGGTAGTGAATACAAGAACATAGCTGATCAACATAGGAAGAAGATTGAATTTGAAGTTGGATATCAGGTCCTAACACATCCAAGGAAGGAATTATTCCAAAGGGGAACATACAATAAGCTAAAGTTGAAAAATTTAGGGCTGTGTAAAATCCTGAGGAGGTTTGGCGAGAATGCTTATGAATTGGAGCTGCCAAAAGATGTGGGAATATCGCCCATATTAAACATTGCAGACCTATATCCTTACAGGGAGGATGGAGATGAAATATCTGAAGATAAAAGGAGGATCCATTGGGAGAAATAGATACATGTAGCAGAGAAGCCACATATGGAAAAGATCATAGATCAACGAGTTGGTAAGAAGACTAGAAGGAAGACATATTTTGAAAATTTGGTAAAGTGGAAAGGACGACCAATAGAAGACACCGATTGGGTTGGTGAAGTAGAGATCCAAAAGCATGGAAGATTGGTGCAGGAGCTCATGGATAGGAGTCCATGAAGTTTTCAACCAAGGGAGTATGATGTAGGAGCATCGCCAACAAAGCACAAGCGTGAAGGACAACTGGGTGCACTAGTGCATATTTTGAAATGTTTTGAATTTCAAATATCAGTGTATTAATGTAATATATAACAAAACTTTTTGAATCATGAAAATCTTTAATGATCGGAGGTTGAGCCATCACGTAAGATCGATGGGGAATGCATTTTGTTTTAAGAATCAGATCGCAGTACAGATCTGGATCTTGAGCTCTTATCCGTCTCACTTGATATTTATTGTAATAGATGTTAAATAGTTGATAGCATTTAATTTCGATAGGATGGCGTAGAGTAGTTGGAGGGAATAACTTAAGAGAGTCCCTTTGTATAAAGCTTTGTGATATTTCCCAATAGTGGTTGTTGTTGAAAATGATGCTGATAGAAGATAGCCGATTAATAGTGTATATGTTAAGGAGTAGTGAAGAACAGTGTATGAATGTATGTAAGTTTCAGTTGGATGAATATATTTCCCCAAATGTGTGTTGTTATGTGTCTATCTGAATGAATGGTAGACTTTCTGTTATTTTTGGATTCTCTTTTATTTCTTGTTCTTAAATCCATGACTTAATTTGCATTGTTAAATGTATGAGTCATTGTGAAGAGTGAACAAGTTTCAATTGTTTCTCTTCATTGAGCGAGTGCAAGGGGTGCATAGTGTCCGCAAGGAGTGCGTGACCGATTATGTTTCGACTCAAATCTCATAAGAGATAACGAGAACTTGTATATGTTCAAGGAGTGAATTGACGTCCACAAGGAGTGCGTAACAGAGTTTTCAGACCCGAAATCTCAGAAGGAGTAGCATGATTTCAATCACGAGAGACATAAGTGATTGGAGAACAGTCACAAGGAGTAAGAATCCATCCATAAGGAGAAGTTGAGTTGGGAATGAAAATCTGTTGCAAGGTGTGTAAAGATTGAGATTTCGACTAAGTGTCGAAGGAAGTGTTCATAGGAACCCAAGGAAGTTAAAGCTCAGGAGGGAGAGAGGTGGAAATATTCAAGGGAAGAAGTCTCTAAAGTCTTCACTAAAAGTCAGTGAATGAGATTCGTTCTCAGAGGGAGGCGAATGATTCCAGACCATCATATCTATGAAATCTATGTGGAGGATAGCTGCGAAGTGTTTCAACACTTTGGAGTTCAGAAAATTTGAAGGCTTGACAAAAGTGAAGTCATGAAGTCTAAAGTAACGAATGGATTTCAGGCGTTGATCGTGAGAGAGGCATGTGGCAACGAATTTAGGATTTTGGGAATCAGAATTTCAAAGGTCTATGGGCAGAAGGCCTATATTTTCGCGAGGTTGTGAAGTCCGAACCATAGTGGGGTCAACGACTCTGAGGAGACGCGTGGCGGGAGTTTGAAAACTTGAAGAAGAACTCTTTGGGAAAAGCTGAGGGAAGGATTTAGGATATCCCCGAAGTCTGAATCACGACGAGATAGACCCATGGTCACTTTCAGGAGAGACCTATGTGTGTGGGTAGAATAGTTTCGGGTGCCCGCAGGGACCCAAGGAGTTTCTTTGACTCAGTATTTTAAACGATCCAAGACCGGGAGGTCGAGAATCCCTTTGGAAGGAAGGGGGGTATGCATCACATGGGTATGGATGGGCATGTAGTTCGAGGCAAAATATTTAGCATTTATTGCAGGTTGTAGGGCATGAAAACTGAGACATAATTCTTCTTGGGCCTGGGAGTGCCAGAGTCAGATCGAGGTGTGGAGACAGTCATTTTTGGGTAATTTGAAGCCACAAATTCAATGGTGCTGTCTGTTTTCTGATCTAAGCAATACTTCTGCAACTGGATTTTAGAATGAGGTATACTTATGTATTTTGCCAAATTCTTTTGCTGAGTTAATAAAAAGGCCTACTCATTTGAGAGTAGGACCCAGAGACATAGTCCACCAAGGACGAACTCTGTTATCAAGTTTTTGTGTTCATATTTTATGCTTATGTCTCTTCATTATTGCATTTTTCCTTCTTTAATGGTTCACTTTAATTTATGCTCATTTAATGCAATTCTTTATAAGTCACTCGATGAAAAGATCCCAGATCATGCTGGTATCAGAGAAATCATCTTTGACTGGAATTGTTGAGTGTGAATGATTACTAGGGCCAAGCATAAGTAGGGTGAAGAAAATTTTAAGACTTTCAATCCCAAAGTTGGCCATATAACTCAAAGTAAGAAAATAACAAAAGAGGACAAGCGTGATGAATAGGAGAACAACTTCCATATGGTCTTTTATCGCATGTTAGAAATGGTCGAATGAATGTATGGGGACTATGAGAAGAGGATGAAGAAGAAGGGAAGAAAAAGGAAGCACATGCTAATGATGATGCTTCAGTAAAACAAGGGGATGGAGGAGACCCTCTTGAGCCTCCATCTTCACCATCAAGTTCTAGTTCTTCTTCCTATGAGAATTGTCATCATTCTCATCATTCGAGCTATAAATCCTCTTTTAAGAAACCATTATTAAATATTGATGTAAAATTTTCTTTACCTGTGTTTAATGGAGATGCTAATCCTGAAAATCTAAATAATTGGATCTGACATGTTGAAGTATATTATTGTGTTCAACATATTGATGAAGATGAATTTAAAGTGAAACCGACTTCTCTTTGGTTGGAAGGCACTGCTCTCGTATGGTGGGAGAGAAAACTTCAAGACATAAGTAAGTGTGGTAATATTCTTTACTCATCGTCAGAATTTAAATCAATGATAAGGAAACAATTTTATCCATTGGGTTATTTACATAAAGCAATTATGGAATGGTAAACTTTAAGGAAAAGTAAAGGTTAAACTGTACAAAGTTTCACAGAAGAATTTATGAAGAAATCTCTTGCATTAAACATTCCTTTGGATTCTTATGAAAATTTAATGAAGTATATTGGCGCACTTCATAGTTATATTCTTCATAATTTTCTCTTGTTTAATCCCACCAGTCTTGATGAAGTTTGTGTGCAAGAAACTCACCTTGAGAACATGGGAAAGCAAGTTCAATAAGATCCCACAAAGAAACCTTCCAATCTCCCACATAAACCTTTTAAGAAGTTTAAAAGGAAGGAAAAGAAGACCGCCATAGTGACTAGAGAAGGGGAAAACCATATTGCACTCATTGCAAGAAAAGTGGTCACGATGATGAACACTATTGGAAACTGCATCTAGAGAAGAGACCAAAAAAGTTCGGTGGAAAGGGGAAGACAAAAATTGTTGCTACAGTGCAACAAGATATTGGTTCTGATTCAGGAGATGAAGGAAATATCATAGTGGTTGGAGTACAAGTTAAAGATTCCCTTCATGCAAGTTCAAATTACAATAATGAATCTCATGATGATGAACAAAAGAGGAATGCATTATTTCACATAAGAGTTTATCTAAACACACTAAGATAGATACATTATTTGATCAGGGTTCCCAAAACAACTTGATATCTGAAGCACTTGTCAAAAACATGGGGCTTGAAACTAAACCACATCCAAAGCCTTATCCTCTTGGTTAGGTATGTGATAAAGAAAAACTTAATGTCATCAAACAATATAGGGTCAGATTTGCTATTGCTTCAAAGTTAATTGATGAAGTGGATTTGGATGTTGTATCACTGGATATATGTGGCATAGTATTGGGGATTTCTTATCTTTATGATAGAAAATCAGTCTTCTTTCATCATGAGAACAAATACCACCTTACTAAAGGGGGAGTATAATATATTGTTATATCTCATAGCATGAGGGTAAATAAAACACTTGTTAGTGTAGGACAAATGAAGAGACTCATAAACACTAATAAAATATATGTACTCATGGTTGTAAGAGAGAAGTATGTTGGAAAATCCGATGCTTTCCAAGGATGTGATCCTTCTCATAAGAAATAATTAATTGATATTGTTTCTAAGTATGATGATACTTTCCAGGAACTAGAAGGATTACCTCTTAAGAGGGAAATCCAACATGAGATACATATTCAATAAGATTCTCCTCTTCCTAATGTGGGCATGTATAGGATGTCAGTTGTGGAGATGAAAAAGATCAAGAAGAAGGTACATGGCTTATTGGATCAAAGGGTTATCAGGCCTATTTCATATCCTTGTGGTTCTCTGATCGTGATGGTGCCAAAGAATTATGGCACATGGAGAATGTGTGTCGATTACTGGGCCTTAAATAAAATCATGATGAAAAATCGATACCCTCTTCCTTGTATAGATGATTTACTTGATCAATTAAAGAATGATGTTTATTTCACTAAGTTGGATTTGCACAGTGGATACCATTAGATCAAGGTTGCAGAACAAGATTCATGGAAGATTGCATTTAAAACCAAAAATGGATTGTTTGAGTAGTTATGTCATTTGGGCTTTGTAATTGTTGTATCCTTTTCGCCACTTGCATCAACAAAAGAGGGACACTTGCAAGTCCAGTTGGGTCAGATGAAAAGGACAAAATTTAGTGTATGAATCCAATGAATCAATCACATGAAATAAACAAACAACTAAGCTAATAACAACTAATTAAATGAAACTAAAATGCATATGGAAATTATAACCAAAATCAAACAATTGACCAATATTCATGCCACCAATGGAGAGATTATATTAGTGGGAAAACACCAAATAAAAATGGGGACTTATGGATCCCATCTTCCTCTAAGGGAGGGATCTTGAGTTCCCTATGTGAGAGATATTCTTACAAATGGAAAACTAGAAAGGAAATGGTGAAGAAATCCAAGATTATTCCCTCAAGAGGTGAGGAGAATAGCTTAACGAGATGATGCTAGTATGCTCCAAGAAGGAAGGAGGTTCCTTGTAGGAGAATAGAGGAAGCATAACAATACAATGAGATTATTGAATTCATAGTGCACCCATGGCCTCTTTTGATAGCAAATCTTTGAGGCATTATCCAATTGGTATTTAGTGTGAACAAAGGGCCCTTTAGGGCACCCTTAGGTCTTTGAACAACCCCCCACTCGGATTCATCTCGGATTTGAGGGTCAAATCGACTTGGGATCTTAACCAAAAGTGGGTGAGGGGCCAACAAGAACCATAAATGCACCGTTCTTAGATGTGCATGAGGGGCCAACAAGAACCATAAATGCACACACTTCCTTTAGATTCTGAGCACATGTCAATTTTATAACTAGTTGTATAGTTTTTGTGCCCTTTGGAAATGTATTTTTGGGGCTATGAATGAACTAATAGGTATTTGGAGATGATGGATTCCTATGACCATTTGCAGATGAAATTTAAGTGATAATAGATGCCCCCTGATGTGTGAGGTTAGGAGCATATGTATAGCCAAAATACATTAATGTTTCTTCTACTGAGAGTACCATTGTAAGAAAGAGTGTTGAGAGGAACTGTAAGGGTGATCCATTGGAAGGAGAGGGGAAAATGTGGGACCCAAACCTTTCTCTCGGTGTGGGAAAATAAAATCTTTATACAAACGAGGCGGGCATGCCCCATTCTCGTGTCATGTAACTAAAAAAATGTAAGACAGTAATTGAAGCTGTATGATGATGTAGATAACTACAACGTCCTCTGGGGAAGTTTGATAATGGAAGATGACAATTTGGATGGTGGACATACTCTAAAAAGAGGCGATGACACCTGTAAGAAGTGTCTATGACTCATAGGCATTTATGGACCAACAAATTCAGAGGTCTTCAACTAGTATAAAACAACTACAATAGTCGCAAAGTAAGACCCACCGTAACATGATATTGTGTTGGCATCGAATGGTACGGGGGTCAACGACAATAGATAACAATGATGGTTCTCTCTGTTCCGTCTGAGACTCCTCATTGTAAAGGCAATGAGAGTCAAGATATTGTCGCCCTTCTAGAAACTGTGCTGATGTCGACAGAAAAGGAGACGCAACTCCAAGAAGAAAAGGGATTCATGAAATCCACTAGATGAGATCAGGAACTGATGAAGTACATGGACGAAGTTAAGATGCGGTGAGACTCAAGACTACCCTTGGTTGGGGATATATGTAAAGTATGAGTGGAAACAA
>JZKD02S0636735.1:614-15682 GCA_000966675.3 Picea glauca | reverse complement strand
CAAGACCTATGCTCTGATACCATGTTGATTTTTCAATAAGCTTGGTTAAGCATGAAGTTCATTCCATTTTTAACATTTAACCATAACCATAAATGTTGCAACAATCAAGATCACAAGAAGAAGCACCATGCACAAGAACACAAGAAGTATCCTGGGAAACCCTTCTCAACAAGGGAAGAAAACCCAGCCAAATCCTTTGCCATATTCTTCAAGAGAAAGACCATCACCACCAAGATAAACCCTAGCACACAAGAGGGTGCTCAAACCCTAGAAGACTAGTGCCCAAGAGAGGTGCGCACTTATCCCAAGAAAGTGTACTTGTTGAAATTTCCAAACTCACATGGAAGATATGTGGAATTTACCTTTACTTATACTAACCTGAACATGTCAACAGAAGTGTCTATTGGCACAACATGGCCGACCTCACTAGCTTATAGTATAATTAACATTAACCAGATTAATTATCTTTTACATTAATTAACAATCACATTAAGGTGGGGCTGACCTGTACCCTTTACATTACAATTAGGGTTATAGGCAGGTCTAACTCTTGTACATTATAACAAAGGATCTGATACAACCACTAGTGCTCATCCACTAGGAGCACATCCATAGGGATGCCCATATCTCTGGCTCACTGCATTACACAAAAGAACCAGATCTTCACACGTTCACTTGTGCTCGTCCACAGGCACGTCCACTCTACAGATCTTCTTTCCCACTGCCTCACACAGGAGAATCATCTGGAGTTTCTCGTCAACTCTGATGCTCAGAGGAGGCTAATACATCATCTTCATTTCTGTTCACATGACGATGCACCCAACACTTTGGGATTTCACATGTTCACCTTGTGCTCAACCACATGCACATCTAACTCAACAGATCGCCTTTCCCACTGGCTAATCATCTGGAGTTCTTCTCAACTCTTTGAATGGAGGAGGTCATCTCTACGTTCCAGCTCCGTCTCAGGTAGGAACCACGTACCCTTCTTAGGGGCAATGATCCTCATCTCACAGGTTCGTAAGTTGGAGAATGTCTCACATAGCTGCAATCATCAATACCCTGCCAGTGGAGTAGGCTCATGAGACTTCCTGGATGCAAAGTCTTCCTCAAACTTTACATCCCTGCTTACTACTGTCTTCCTCTAGTATGGAATATAAACCCTTTAAGCTTTTGAAATCTCACTGTAACCCACAAACAAACTCTTCCTGTTGGTGGGCTTCAACTTGGTCTCTTCTCTACCGGTAACATGGATATAAATTGGACAACCAAAGATGTGGAAATGACTCACCTCCGGCTTCACACCAATGAATGCCTCCTTTAGTGTCTTGTCCTCCAAGATCTTATGAGGATACTGGTTTTAGATGTAGACTGCTATGTTACATGCCTTTGCTGAGAAAAACATGGGCAAGTCTTGGTCATGTATCATGGCCTTAACAACCACTATGATGGATCGATTCTTCCTCTCTCCAACCCCATTTTGCTATGGGTTGTATGGAATTGTCAGCTCCCTCTTGATTCCCGCCTCCTTGCAAAAACCCTCAAACTCCTTGGAGGTATGCTCTTTCGTATTGTCCGATCTCAAGACTTTGATCTTCTTCCTTGTTTGGTTTTCAACTAGAGCTTTGAACTCTTGAATCCTGCTAAAGACATCATTTTTGGTCTTTAAGAAATAGATCCAAGTCTTGCGAGAGAAATCATCAATAAAGGAAACATAATACATGCTTCTTGTTTTTGATGCTACTGATATTGGACTACAAATATTCGAATGTACTAGGTTTAGAATCCCCTTGGACCTTTGCTCCCTGCTTGGGAAAGCAACCTTGGCATGCTTACCAAGTGTGCATCCTATGCATACACCATGCCGCTCAATACTAAACTTTGGAAGACCCGTGACTATCTCTCTTAGAATAGGCAATGCCTTGTGATGCAGGTGCCCCAACATCTTGTGCCACAACTAGCACAAGTTATCATTGTTATGCACCAAGGCTCGAACAGGTTTACCTTGCAACCTGTGTGCAAATTACCTTCTCTAACCCCTATTACTTGAGTTGTATCTAGGCTAGAATCCTTCGGCCTGATGAGGACTTGTTGGTTATTGAACTCAACTACAAAGCCCTTATCCTCCATGACCGAAACTGAAAGCAAATTCTTCCTGAGACCCGAAACAAACAAGACATTGTCAACATCTAAAGAATTACCTGACTCGTGCTGGAAGGGAATAGTACCAACTCCTTATACTGGGTACTTGGCATCATTACCAAGCTCAACTTGTACTCCCGAGTCCCGTTTCTTCAAACTAGAAAACAACTGGCACACTGATGTCATATTGTCCACATACCACACATTCTTCGGAATTGTGCTAGTTGAAAGGCAAGATACCAATGATAAATCCTTCTTGAACTTAACAACAAACTCAGTCATCCGAGTTTCTGTAGACGCTGCTACTTGCTTCTGCTGTTGCTTCACTTTACCCTTTTTCTTATTTGGACACTATGATGCATAATGACCGCGTTTATGACAATTAAAGCATTTGATTTTACTCAAGTCCTTCTTTCCTGGCTGTGAGGTTGACTCCTCACTCTTTCCCTTAACCTTGCCGGGTCCATTACCTCTGCTCTTATTTCACTGACTAAATAGAGCTAGGTTCTCTTCACCCTCATTCTTGTCGACCTTTAACTCCATCTGAGTCTCCTCGTGGATACAATTATCCCAGAGCCTCTCAAAGTTAGGGAGGTTTTCCCGAGTACAAATACCTTTGACATGGTTCCCATGAAGTTGGGAATCCATTCAGTGCCACGTTCCCTAGCTCTGTATCTTCAAACTTTTCCCCAACTGCTGCAAGTTGATCTTGAATGTGTGTGATCTTCATAAGGTAAACTTTTGATTGTGTCTGATCTAGTCATCACTATGGATGTAAGTTTGTTTTGCAATATCGTCTTCTTGTTTATGTTCAGACTTTGGTAGAGACTAACTATGACATTGAACATCTCCTTCGTTGTCTTCTTCTTGGATACATGAGGGATAAGATGATATTTTCTTGTATCCAAGATCATCCTCTTGGCCTTCACAACCCCCTTGTTGTGAGCTACCAACTCAGGCGAATCTGTAGGCAGAGTAGCAACGTTCTTGACAATATCCCAGAGATAATTCTCTTGTAGCAAAGTGTGTAACCCTCACCTTCCATGATACTTAATTCGAGGCACCATCCAATCTATCCTCAAACCTAAGGCTAGTAGATGCCATCTTTGAGATCTATTGCACAAAGTCCCAAATCTGAAAATGAAACTTTGAAACCCTCTCATTGCTRGTCCTTCTTCCCTGCAGTTGATTTACCGCTGCAAATCCTAGAGAATCTCAATCAGATAAAKAAGCTTTGATACTATGTGAAAATTCTCATGCCCTAAGTGACTAAAGTCCTTATGGTCTCAATCAAACAAGTAGATTAGTGAATTTAATTAGTGCAGAAATAAATTTCAGACCATATCCTTAATCACACAATAGCTGGAAATCAAATAGCAGAAGCATAAAAATTAATTTCGCACATACACCGGTAACTATTCCTTCAAATATGCTTTTCATTCCTTCGAAAAACTTACAAGGAAACCTCCACACGCTGTCCAAAAAACAACACTACACAGATATCAAAAAACACCTCAAATTGAGTGGAACAATTTGTTGGGGAAGTACGGCTTGCTGTATGACATGTTCGTACAGACTGTACAAACGTCTGTACAACTATGTCCGTACGATTGTACAGACTTTTCTACTGTTGTACGAAACTGTTATGTACAACTGTACGAACTGCTGCATGGAACTGTGTGTTGTTGGAAACTCGCTGCTTGCACTTTCTCCCTCTCTATCGCTCAACCTCCTCAATTGTTCTTGTGTGTCTTAACTCTCTATCTTGATTTGTCTTTATAGCTTTAGCTGAGACCAAAACCCTAATCTATTTTTGAGATTACTCATAGTCTAAGTCATGCATGCATGAAATACACTTTTTAGACTCAATTGCTAAAAATAAGACTCAATTTTTAACTAAAGTGAATTTCAAAATAGAATTTACTTTCTCGAAAATAGAAACACTTTTCGAAAATAACTTTTTCCAAAAATATCTCGAACTGATTCCTATTCGAGCTATAATTCTCAACACTGAATGCATATTAAATTAAAAGGACTTAATCCCATTGAGAAAATAAACGCATGACCCTGAAAAGGGAACTTACAAAGGAATAAAAGAATATCAAAAGGCAAGAAGGGGTTTTGAATACACACTCTGTCGAGGAAAGGGTAACTCAAGCACCAAATGCTTCCTCGACGAAGGTGCTCATGGAAATGAACCTACACGCGGCCTTGCATGTCAATGGCACCATGACCATGGAGTAAACCCCATGCCACCTCATTCACTTATACTTACACTTTGAAGGGTTTCTCGGGAACTACTCCTCTACTTGTGTGCTAGCACACCTAATAAGGTCTTGTGATGGTCCTGCCATACCTGAACTTGGCAAGTTGCATAAGGTCTTAAGCTAGTGTGAAGTTTGAAGAAGATACCTAATGTAAATTGCTTAAGTGGCTTTTGTATTAGATTGTGACTTACTTTGTATGATTCTAACGACTCTTGTATCTCGTAATATTGGTCTGTCTTGATCCTGTGAGCTTTGTTGATGATGATGTACCCCTGGAGGGACATTTTGATGATTGCACCTAGGATGTTATACACTATACAGAGGACGTTGCACACTTGATGCTGAGCGTTGGGTCTTTTGATGACTTGGCTTGCCTCCGGACACCTTCCAACATCTCTTGGACCTTGGACGTTGCATATATGGCTTGATGTGCTCTACTTAGGGGGCATACAGGCCCTCGCCATGGACATTGTTCCCTTTGAGGGTTTGAGCTTGGGGTTGATGATGTGAGCATCAATGATGATAGTACACCTCTTTGGAGAGGTAGTGGAGCTCTTTCCCCTCATGACGTTCCCCTCATGACGTCATACCCTAGCCCTTGGACGTTGGAGATCTTGATGATGATGTCATGCTTGATGGTGACTTGATGCTTGCCTAGGCCAACCTAGCATTAATGGTGATGAGAGGTGACATTTGATGAGGGGATGTGACCTTATTGACGAGGAGACATGACTTTTGAGGTATTTCACAACTTTTGAGGAGAGATGTGGCCTTTAGAGGCTCTTGTTTCCCCTTGGAGGATCGTCACCTCCCTTGGAGGCTCTCACACCTACACGTGTGACTTTTAGGGAGATGTTTTGATGTATTAGCCTTTTCTTATGTTGGATGCTATTTTGGGGGTCGGCCTAGACCTATTCACCTTGTATCATGGATTTATGTTGTTATAGGGGCTTCTAGAGTGGTAAAGCACTAGTGTTTCCTCATATATATAGGCTAGTGCTTCCTCACTTGTAAATCATAACTCACTTGTGGAGAAACACTTCTATACTTGTCTTCTTTACTTCTTTTTCATCATCAAGTACTTATGTGTAGCTCTTGGAGAGTGATCTTGTGGATATTTCTTCATATATTTGTGGATGATTACATGCTAGGGTTTCTTCATGCTCAACCACTTGGCTAGTAAGTGGTCTTTCCAAGTATTTGATGGTTTATTCTTGGTGCTTTAAGTAAATGTTTTATCAAAGTGGTGATAATTTGCATGTTATCTTGTTCTCCTTGGATAAATTTTGTTTCGAAGCCTTAAGAAGGCTTGCAAGTGAGCTCCCTTCCCTTGTTTTCATTTATTTTAAGTTTGTTGAAGCATATTAGGTTAATTTTAGGGCTTGTGAGTGTACTCCTAGACTTACCCTTATTGGTTAAATTCTAGAGCTTGTGATTGGACTCCTCTAGGGTTTTGATCCAAGATCTACCTTGATCTCTTGTTAGAAGCCTTAGAAGACATAGGACAACATTTAGGGCTTGTGAGTGTACTCCCCTAATTTATTTTCCTAAAGGATTTATACCTAGGGCTTGTGAGTGTACACTCCTAGTGTTTGATTCCTAGGTTTTCTCTTGCTTGTTTTCTTCATAAAGGTTGCATTTATTGACTCCATATGCCCAAGGAACTAAGACGACACTAGTCCTCTCTCTTTTTGCAAGTTACTTTAAAACCCTAGCTCTCTCTTTCCTTGACATCTTGTATTAGTTTAAGCCTTAGTTGCATTTCATCTTTAATTCTTAGTCATTATCAACCTAACATCTAGGGTTTAGTTGCATTCTTGGCCTAGAATCATCTGTAACATCATTTATTGCTGCATTATTGCAATTTTCAGCCATTAGGGCTTGGCATCTTGCATTTGTTTAAAGTAGTTTCATGCTAATTTATTTCAGCAATCATTAGCTATTGGTTTGTTAGTCTTTTAGCTCACATTTAACATTTATTTTATTTTACTTTCTGCTAATTTAGGACTGTTCTATTGCTGCTGTCATAATTTGTTATTTTTCTGAAGTAGATCATCTTTTACAACAAATTTTATTAAAACCTTTTCTTTTTCTTTAATAGCTAGTGTTTCAGGGCATTTATTTACTCATTTGTTGTGGTAGATAGTTTTATTTGTCTTAGAAACACCCCTCACACAGATTGAATTGTCTTTGTTTAAGCCACCTTGTCTTCACTTTAAATATTGATCTAGTTGGAGGTACAATCAAGTAACCAAGATATGGGGCCGTAGACTTGCCTTGACTTGCTATAGGATCCTTTGAGGTTGTGTTAACGCAGGCATAATCACGCTTTGTCAACAACAATGGTTACCCCCGATGAGAAATCCCAATCAGACCTCTCACCGTTTGGAATAGGGAACCCATTTGGATTTTGGCCTGGCAGCCATTTCTGGCTTTGATTTACTGGTTGCGTTGCGATCCACCGATGAAGGTTTTCTAAACTAAAGAATGAAATGCAGTGAATCTAAGATGCATGAGCTTGGACGGAACTATGGTAACTAGAAAGTAAACATATAACCAACCATGCTCCTGGCAGGGGTTCGTGAAATAGTTCACACAAAGAAAAGACAAGAACATGAATAAACAACTATAAACATAGAGTAGTCTAGCATTTAAACAATCATTTACGGTTCTACGCCCACGAATTTAGAGAGTTATTCTCCGAAAAACAGAAATAAGAATGCAACTATCATACATAAGAATAGTCTACAACATGAAGTACATTCTTACACAACCCAATTGCTGAGCAAAACGCAAAGGAATAGCCCATAGCACGTCCAACACGAGGATCAAAACTCTTCAAAAAATAGCTTGGCCAAACATGCTTCTCCTCATTAACATTTTTAGTAATTGTACATGAAAGCTCCATGGAAGGCTTCTCAATTTTAGTTAACACAATATTTTCTCCAAAAATAGTTTTGTGAGTGTATACAATGCTTGAAAAGCCAAAAGCTCTTTACTTGGATACAGTTCCCGTATTTATTGAAGTTCACATGACTTTTGGCCTTCTGCCTTCCCCCATGACGTTTCATTTACCAACATTTGCTTTTATCCTCTTTGTAATGATGAGAGAACAAAGATAACAGTTACATTTTAAATTTGTCTTTTAGCGCTGGTGGGCCATCATAGATTTCAACTATAGTGCACTTCAACCATTGTAATGACTAGCTTGGACACTGGGAGATCCGATTATCCTAGGGTTTGGATTCTCTCTTCAGTCATTTGAGTTCGATTCCCTTTGATGCTCCCAACTGCTGCGACAATTGCTGTTGTTGTTAATTCTCTATTGTTAGTGGCTGTAAATCGCATTGCGAGTATGCTGAGTACGACCTCCCCTTGGCATTGGTACCTGGCACCATTCAACATGCAACAAATGAATGACCTTAGAGTAACCCCAAAATAAACTATTAAAACCAAGCATTCAAACTCATAGAACTGAAATATTAATTAATTGAATTTTCGTATAAGATTCCCTGAATTCGATCCTTGGTTCCTCTGCTCATGGTTGATGTGTTGTGCTCCTCAGGGATGTTGACAAGGTGCCAGATCATAATCTTGAAAAATGCAGACAATTGTTGAGGAATTTCTCAAATCATATAACAGGGAAGTCGTAGATCTCGCAAAAACCTTTCCAACGGTATAAGGAACGTGTGAAATGGACATCCGAGTCAAAAGTTATGGCCAAAATACGAAAATAAGTTTTGTAGGGTCCCGTTCCTGTTTTGGAGCAGTTTGTGGGAACTCTTCCTCTATGTATGAGAGCAGTTCGTGGGAACTCCTCCGATGTAAATTGGAGCACTTTGAAGGAACTCCTCCGGTGTAAGCCGAAGCTCTTTGAAGGAACTCTTCCTTTGCTTCTGGAGCACTTTTCAACAACTTCCGGAGCATTTTTCAACAACTTCCGGAGGAGTTCATGGGAACTCCTCCTCTGTGTCCGAAGAAGTTTCCAACAACTCCTCCTTTAAAGGAAGATCAATCGAAAAAATTCAAACTACCGTCAAGCAACAACAAGAGTTTGAGTTCAAAAGTCCATAACTTTCTCATACGATGTCTGATTGAGGCATCACTTTCTGTGACGTGAAGAGCATGGAGAGATGCTTTCGGCTAGATAATTTATCATGCTATTCAAATATTTTGTTAGTGTCACGATTAATGAGGTTAGTTTGGGTGAAAACTCCCTGGTGATCATTTTGGCACTTGCGGGACTCAGATTTCGATTTCGTCAGTTGCGTTGGAATCATAATTGCGTAATTCATACAATCGACATGTTTCGGTGGTGAAAAATACACTCTGAAGAATGTCGAAAAATTTCGCTCAAAGGCATTTTTTAATGGAAGTATGGGCCTCATTCTTGCTGTTTCTTTGCTTGAATCCAGTTTCGTCAGTTCCCGTGTCATCTGTATTGTATAGGCTTTTAGTTCATCCATTGGAGCTGAAATAACATGTCAGTAGCACAGAAATATAAATCCACAAAAACAACCTGTTATCCCCAATTCCTAGGGATAACTAAGGAGATGATGTCTCGAGGCCCTCAGGTTGCAGACATGGACTATCGAGAGACGTATGGCTAACAACGTTCACATGCATAGATAGAGACCTACATCACCACCCCACCACCTCAGTTCATCATGATGACGTTCACCACATCAAGTTGCTTCCGGAAGACAATGGGTCTTGCTCCACGAGGTACAAGTTAGGTATTGTGGAAGTGTCACTTTAATATTTGAGGCATTTTGAGTATGTTGTATTTTAAACTGCTTTTGATTATGTAATGTCTGCTTCGAAATTATGTTCTTTGCCTTGTTTCACCTTGGTGGTTGACATTGTGCCCTAGTAAGTGGTCACCCTTAGGGATGGGTTTGCTAGTGGGAGGTCCCCTTGACAAGTCATCCTGCCATTCTCAATCATATTTATCATTTTCCACACTTCATCCTCTCATCTCCCTATCTTTTGGGATTTTCGGGTGTATTGACCCAAGAAGGGATTGTCCCTCGTTTCATGGGAAGAAGGGGCTGAAGGCCTAGAGGGAATATAGCTGGCAAAAGATAAAAGCCAAATCATAACCTTCCAGATGCTTGCCCAAAGAGGTCTTGAGA
Source organism: Picea glauca (assembly GCA_000966675.3). Lineage (NCBI taxonomy): Eukaryota > Viridiplantae > Streptophyta > Pinopsida > Pinales > Pinaceae > Picea > Picea glauca. The sequence continues at coordinate 6,138 of JZKD02S0636735.1, read as the reverse complement.
ACAATGAAATGTTTCTCCTAAAAAGTCAAAGACCCGCAAAAGCAAATACACGTATTATAAAATTTCCCACTTGTTGAGGGATCTACACAAGTGCGTTACAAGCTTGATTTTACCCATATGGCACTCTGTGTACCTCTCCCTTCAAGTGACACTGTGGTACCGCCCCCCAAACTTTATTTTACCCATAGGGAGTACCCATTCGTTCTGGACCTTAATTAATTAATGGCAATAACTGGGCTTGGAAAAAGGATGCATTGAAAACGAAGGTGCAACACACCCTCTACAAAGGTACCCATAAATGACACACTATGAACCCTTGTATGTCATGAACCCCATGCCCAAAAGTCTTTCCCCCATCCACTTCATTTTTTCCACATGGCTTATAGAGGGGTCCACCTAGGACACAGTGCTTGACTTGAGGAATCAATCACCCAATAGGTCACCTTGTCAACCCTCCCATACCTAAACTTGGCAAATTGCATAGGGTCTTTGAGCACTTGTTTAGTTTGATGAGGTAGTTTTTGATGTACATGCTCGGATGGCTCTTATATTAAATGTGATTTTACTTGCCATGATGCTTTGACTTGAGATCCTTGGAGGGCACACTTGTTTGTCTTTGCAGGACCTTGCTTGATGGACATCTTGGAGGAACAAGCCCAGCTTGGGCCTTCATTGGGGCAAGAAGCCCACAGGTTGGATGCCATAACCCACACCTTGGGGAAAGAAGGAAGATGAACGTTGCCTCTGGAGGCAAAGGAAGACACCATGGAGGACCTCACCTAGCCCCTACAAGCCCAACGATTTGCCTTTGGAGGCCAAAACATCACATTTGGAGGGTTGACGTCATGCTAGGGCTAGGGTTTTGGTGGTGATGATGGACATTTGGCACCTTTTGATGGGAAGAGCCCTTGCAGTAAGGAGGAGACCCTTGGCTTGAGGACACATGGCCTTTGGAGACCTAGCGCTATCTCCTTCAGCCCCAACGACTTGACCAGAGTGCCAAAATGTCACTCCTTAAGGATATGACATCATGTTTTAGGGTTTTTATTATGTGCAATTTTAAAATTATGTTGTAAAGGGGCAAAGTAAAGGAGGTCGACCTCCTTACTTTGGGGTTTGCCCTAATTTTAAGTGGACAAACACTTTTTAGAACTTTTGTATAAGTAAGGATCAAACTCATTTCATTTAATCATAACTCTCTCACATGAGAAGAGCTACTTGGATGAAATTTGCGCCCCTCTTGGGCAATTTTACTTATCTCTCTCTACTACTTGCTCTTGTGATGATTTGTCTTTACTATTGGATGGAGAAGTGATGCGCTATCTCTCTTGGAGGCCAATTCTTGCATTGTGATGGAATTTTCTTGGTTAAAGAGGAGTTTATCTTGTTAATGCTTGGACTAGGTAAGGAATCTTTGCTTTGTTATTGCTTCTTTCTTGGTTGCAGGGTTAATTTGTTAAGCTCTTGGGGAGTATAAGGGCATACAACCCCACTAATCCCATCATGATTGTCTTGAATAATCTATTCTACAAAGGATTACTAGGAGAAGTAAAAGGGCTTACACCCTCCTAGTTTCTCCTTGCTAGTTTTGCTTGTGTTAGGGAGTAAAAGGGCTTACACCCCTAAGGAAGTAGCATAATTAGCTCATTCATTAAAAGACTCCATAACCCAATAGTTCTAGGCACTAATCTCTTGCATTGGAGAAATCAAATCATTGCATTAGTATATGTGATTTATAGAGATATTGATCTTGTTCAAGTTGGAATCTTTTCTTGATGTCTTAAGCTTGCTAAAGCCTCTAGGGCGTCTTGATTGGCCTAGTAGATCTTGAGTTATTACTAACTTAAAGCTAGAGCCATTAGGGCTGCAACAAATTACTCAATATCTTTAAATTTAACTTGCATTTCAACCGTGGAAATTTGCTTGTAAGCCATTATTGTCAGTCTACTACTTATTGGTGAACTTTTTGTCAGATTACTTGCTTATTTTCTTGGTTGAAACTTGCTGCTGCAGCAAATCATTGCTACAGCCACTTGGCTGTTACAAATATACTCTGAAGACATCACATAACAACCCTCTAGTACCACTAAAGCTTGTGCTAAAGTATTGGGAACTAATCTACTTGTTTCATGCTTCATTTCCCAATAAATCTTTGATGCTTTGAGTGGTTAAATCTGCAGTAATTAGCTTTATTTATTTCTGATATATACTCTTGTTTACTGCTGTAGTTTGGGACATCAAGCTTAACCTTCTTGTCCACTTAATCTTTGAGCTTGTATACCTGTCTCTTCTGGTGTCTCGGGTAGGTACAACAATCTTCCGCAGGTACTCAAACACTTGGCAACCATTAACCATCTCTGAGATTTGTTTCCAAGCCACTTTGCATTCAGTAGTTTGACCTATAAGGGCATCATCTTTCATAACTTCAGTTTCCATCTCATTTCCTCTTAGGGTCACTTGGGATTCCCCCCTTGTGTAGGATTTCTCCTTCACTAAAGCAAGGGGAGGGTTTATCTAAGGTGACAGTGGGTAGACTCTCCCACAGTTATGGCCATCTTGTGGATTGAGTCGGGCTTTGCCCAACCTACAGTTTGTGCGATAACACAACCAATTGATATTCAGAGCGCTTAACACTGTTTAGGAGCTGGGAGGACCAATTTTCTTCTCAGATGTGTTTCAAAGCCAACGCAAGACCTACAAATACTGCAATTAACCCATCTGATGATAGACGACAGTTTCATGGTCATGGTTTAGTCATAAAATCAAGAAGTGCAAAGTAAACAAGCTGGTGTGGTACACACAATGAAAGCTACTGGTGACACAAGCAAACTTAATTATGACCACAACATGAACTAGATCAGGCGAGGTATGCGATCAGTGATCTGTTATCTAATCAAGCGTAGAAAGCTCAATCATTGGACATGATAGGTGTTATCCCCCAGTTTAGGGATAACTAAGGAGATTATGTCTTGAGGCCCACATGTCCTAGACATGGAGTACCGAGAGCCATATCGACTTGAGCATGGCCCTGGAGGGCCCATCTTTTCATTCTTCAGCGCCTCCACTATGTCAATAGCAGCAACATCCATCACCTCGGCCTAGTCCTGTAGCAGAAATGGATCTTGCTCCATGAGGTAATGAGTCCGGGTATCATGGTATGTGTCACTTTGATTCTCAAAACCTTTGAATATGTGCATTCAATTCCTTTTGTTTCTAACAAGTGCTTGGATCTTATACCTCTCCACTTGACCATATCTGGGGGAAATGACAGGATGCCCTAGCAAGATGGTACCCATAGGGTTTGAGTTGCCACTAGGGGGATTCATGAGAAGCCTTCGTCTGCTCCCACCATACTTACCATTTTTCATCTTTCTCCCACTCATCCATCCTATTACACTGGTCCGGGCATTGGGTTGGCCAAATATTTAAGGGCTGTACCTTACTTTGTGGGAAGAAGGGGCTAAAGGCCCAGAGGGTAAAAGTAGCTGGCAAAAGATAGAAGCCAAAGAATGAAACCTTGAGATGCTTCGCCCAGGGATCCCCGAGAAAGCAGTAAAAAGATTCTTAGCAAGAAACAGAGGGACCCATAAAAATAATAAAACATGATCTAGTTAGAGGATAGGGGGTCTCATCACGAGCCAGCCTATTAGGTCCATGGGCACGTAGCGATATGACACTACCAGCAGCTGGTCACCACGCCGGGGTAGTGGCTCTTGGTGGCATAACCAAGAGAAAGGGCGTCTCATCACGAGCCAACCTTCTCATTTTCGTGAAATGCTTGTGGGTAACATTGCCATCACTGGTCACCACGCCAGGGCAGTGTTCCCTAACTGCTTCTTGAAAGAAAGAAGGAATAAGAATAAAGACAAAAGGCATGAATGGGCTTGGAAACATTTGCATCCATGATAGGTGCAGCTCACCCTCTATAGAGGCACCCACAGGTAAGCCATACATTTCTCTGCTATCACTGCACCCCTTGCCTAGACATCCCTTACCACCTCATCCACACACATGGCTTAGATTTGATTTCTCCCGGAAACATCCCACATCTAGTGAGCATTAGCCCAATAGGAAGTCCTAGCGTTGCCTCCAAACTTGGCTTGTAGGTTAGTATAATGTCTTTGAGCACTTGTCCGGGTAAAGGGGGTTTTATGCACATGATCAATAACTTGATGATTAGATGTGATTGACATTGCTATGATCCCTGTGACTTATGAGCCTGTTGNCACGAAGCTCCGTGGCAAGTGCTAACGACGGAATCCCTTAACAGATCCTCTATATGTGTTCTCCACCACGTTCGGTCCAGCTTTGGAGGGGTTATCTCTGCTGCCTTTCCTTACATGACCTCGTGTTTAGCCCCTGTGTTAGAGGGGGGTCCTGAATAGCTTTCCGTAACTGGACTTCTACACTCCCTAAATGACAGACTCCAATATTTGGTTTGGGTGGCCTTGGAGAATTTACTCTCCAACCTATTCCAAGGCCCTATCCTGAGCTAATGTGTCCACCCTACAAACCAAAAGTCTACTTGATTTTATTAAGCGTTGCTTTTAGTGGGATTTTTAAATCTCAAGGTGTGGAAATGAAACTGATGATGTGTAAAACAGACTCAAAGCAAAATGCACATAAATGTTGAAAACCAACTTTTTTTTTTTTCTAGACTGCAAAACCAGCCACTTTTCAATGAAAAGACGTCTTTTCTTTTTCAGATTAACTAAGATTTTATGCAGTAAATGAAGAGAATTTTCACTCAGACCTGTGAGCTACTTATACTAGACATGCACTGTAAAACTTATGTAAAAGAACTTCTTTCCTAGCTACTGATGCANGCAAATGCTAACGACGGAATCCCTTAACAGATCCTCTATATGTGTTCTCCACCACGTTCAGTCCAGCTTTGGAGGGGTTATCTCCTCTGCCTTTCCTTACGCGACCTCGTGTTTATCCCCTGTGTTAGATGGGGGTCCTGAATAGATTTCCGTAACCGGACTTCTACACTCCCTAAATGACAGACTCCAATGTTTGTTTTGGGTGGCCTTGGAGAATTTACTCTCCAACCTATTCCAAGGCGCTATCCTGAGCTAATGTGTGCACCCTACAAACAGAAAAGTCTACTTGATTTTATTAAGCATTGCTTTTAGTGGGCTTTTTAAATTCTCAAGGTGCGGAAGTGAAACCAATGGTGTGTAGAACAGACTCAAAGCAAAAATGCACAGAAAATGCTTGGGAACTAAAATTTTCTAAAATGCAAAACCAACAACTTTTCTATGAAAAAACTTCTTTTCTTTTTCGGATTCACTAAGATTTTATGCATTAAATGAAAATAATTTTCACTCAGATTTGCGAGCTACTTATACTAGACATGCACTGTAAAACTTATGTAAAATAACTTCTTTCCTAGTTACTGATGAAACAACCAATTTTCAAATCAGAAAGGAAATGAAAGGTATTTTTTTTTTATTCGTTGTAAAATCACACAACAAGGAAAAATGATGACAAGATCAAAACCAAGAGAATGGAAAGAAAA